>JAGFNQ010007579.1:70544-181484 GCA_024364735.1 Boesenbergia rotunda | reverse complement strand
AGGCGAATGGGGGAGATCGGCTGCTGGGGTTTGATCTCGCAACGTGGAGTGGAAACGGCTGAAGACACCGAGCCCTAGCCCTAGCCCTAGCCGGCCCTTTTAAGCGGGTCTTTTGCAATTTAGTCCCTAGGGTTTAAAATTTTTTTGCGCATTAGCCCTTGCAACTATTCGTTTTAATTACAATTTAATCCCAAATTTATGCACAAGGCTTTGGAAGCCCCGGAACCTATCCGGTAATCCTCCGAAAATTACCGGGACCTAATCAAACGTGTCGGATTTAACAGGAAGAGAGGGAGGTGCGAGCACACTACCGCCAAAAGCCAAAGCCACGGGAGATAATTCGGAGAAAGAAGAGAGAAGGAGAAGATATTTACTGGAGATTCGTCGTTGCAGGAGGGAGCGCGCGCACACTGCCGCCAAAAGCCAAAGCCAAAATGAAGTAGGGCAAACGTGATGATCGGGAGATATATATATAATTAGGGGTTTGCGACAAAAATAGATTTGTCGCCAAATTTGTTGCAAAATTATTTTTTTCATAAATACTATCAAAAAATCATATAATGATATACAGAGCTCAGAAATTGACGAAACAAATTTCTATAAGCTCGTATCAAAATCCTGATTATATAAATGACCTCAAACTTGGAAAATATTTTTGTGGCTTTAATATATTATTATTTATAATTTTTTAAACATTATTTACTTGTAGAATAAAATTTTATGGCTTTAAAATTTTTATATATAATTTTATCCTATAAAATTTTCAAATTCATCGGAAATAATTATTTTTAAATAAACCAAAAGACTATTAATAAATTTCATATATGGGCCTACGTGCTCGTATCGATATCCTCGTGATATAAACGACCTCAAACTAAAATTTTACATAATATATTTTTATTTGTAATTTTCTAAATATTATTTACTTGGAAAATATAGTTTTGCGGCTTTAAAATTTTTTTCTATAAATTTATCTGGTAAAATTTAAGTTTGACGTCATTTATTTCATGATGAAATCGCTACGAGCACGTAGAAACTTATTTCATGAAATTCGGAGCTACGTACGTTTATTTATGATTTTTTGAAGGTATTTAGTTTTTTTTAATTTAAAATTTTGCGACGAATTTCAGAATTCGTCCCAAATTCGCAACGAATTTCCAAATTCGTCGCAGATTAGGGACGATTTTTTAAATTCATCGCAGAATTAAATTTTTTGAAAAAATCAAAACAAATACCTTTTAATTGTCGTAGATGGACCTAGAGAACTCGGAATTTAATGAAACCAGTTTCTATATGTTCATATTGATCGCCTGATGAGCTAAACGACCACAAATATGAATTTCTGTTAATATATTTTTTTTTCATAGTTCATTGTTTATATCAGCGATTGACTTAGCTAGAAGTATCAAAGTCTGAAACTGTTATAACTAATTTCATATTCATCCTTCATTGATCCCCAGAATTTTTATTGAAATTTATGTTTAAGATCATTTATATCACGAGGACGTCGAGACGAATTCGTAGAAACTTGAGTCATGTCATTCCGAGTTCTGTAGCTCAATCTGCGATATTTCGAATGTATTTCGGATTTTCCAAGTTTGCGACGAATTTCTAAATTCTTCCCAAATCTGCAACGAATTTTCAAAATTCGTTGCAAATTTTGCGACGAATTTCCAAATTCATCGCAAAATTTGCAATGAATTTCGAAATTCGTCGCAAATAATTTTTTTTAATAAACCAAAATAATATTAATAAATTTCATTTATGGACCTACAAAACTCGGAATTTAACGAAACAAGTTTCTACGTACTCGTATCGATATCCTCGTGATTTAAATGACCTCAAACTTAAATTTTACATAATATATTTTTATTTGTAATTTTCTAAATATTATTTACTTGGAAAATATATTTTTGTGGCTTTAAATTTTTTTTTCTATAAATTTATCCGGTAAAATTTAAGTTTAACGTCATTTATTTCATGATGAAATCGCTACGAGCACGTAGAAACTTATTTCATGAAATTCGGAGCTTCGTACGTTTATTTATGATTTTTTGAAGGTATTTAGGTTTCTTTTTAAAAATTTAATTCTGCGACGAATTTCAGAATCGTCCCAAATTCTACGACGAATTTCCAAATTCGTCGCAGATTAGGGAGGAATTTTGAAATTCGTCGCAGAATTAAATTTTTAAAAAATCAAAACAAATACCGTTTAATTGTCGTAGATCGACCTAGAGAACACGGAATTTAATGAAACATGTTTCTATATGTTCGTATTAATCCCCTGATGAGCTAAACGACCACAAATATGAATTTCTGTTAATATATTTTTTTCATAGTTAATTATTTATATCTTCGATTGACTTAGTTAAACTTTTCTAAGTCTGAAACTGTTATAAGCAATTTCATATTAATCCTTCATTGATCCCTAGAATTTTTATTGAAATTTGTGTTTAAGATCATTTATATCGCGAGGACGTCGATACGAACTCGTAGAAACTTGTGTCATGTCATTCCGAGTTCTATAGCTCAATCTGCGACATTTCGAATGTATTTTGGATATTCCAAGTTTGCGACGAATTTCTAAATTCGTCCCAAATCTGCGACGAATTTACAAAATCGTTGCAAATTTTGTTTGCAACGAATTTCGAAATTCGTCGCAAATAATTATTTTTAAATAAACCAAAAGAATATTAATAAATTTCATATATGGACCTACAGAACTCGGAATTTAACGAATCGAGTTTTTACGTGCTCGTATCGATATCCTCGTGATATAAATGACCTTAAACTTAAATTTTACATAATATATTTTTATTTGTAATTTTCTAAATATTATTTACTTGGAAAATATATTTTTGTGGCTCTAAAATTTTTTTTCTATAAATTTATCCGGTAAAATTTAAGTTTGACGTCATTTATTTCATGATGAAATCGCTACGAGCACGTAGAAATTTATTTCATGAAATTCGGAACTCCGTAGGTTTATTTATGATTTTTTGAAGGTATTTAGGTTTCTTTTTAAAAATTTAATTCTGCGATGAATTTCAGAATTCGTCCCAAATTCTGCGACGAATTTTCAAATTCATCGCAGATTAGGGACGAATTTTGAAATTCGTCGCAGAATTAAATTTTTAAAAAAATCAAAACAAATACCGTTTAATTGTCGTAGGTGGACCTAGAGAACTCGGAATTTAATGAAACAGGTTTCTATATGTTAGTATTGATCCCCTGATAAGCTAAACGACAACAAATATGAATTTCTGTTAATATATTTTTTTTCATAGTTAATTATTTATATCTTCAATTGACTTAGTTAAACTTTTCTAAGTCTAAAACTGTTATAAGCAATTTCATATTAATCCTTCATTGATCCCTAAAATTTTTATTAAAATTTGTGTTTAAGATCATTTATATCGCGAGGACGTCGATACGAACTCGTAGAAACATGTGTCATGTCATTCCGAGTTCTATAGCTCAATCTACGACATTTCGAATGTATTTCAGATATTCCAAGTTTGCGACGAATTTCTAAATTCGTCCCAAATCTGCGACGAATTTACAAAATCATTGCAAATTTTGCAACGAATTTCCATATTCGTTGCAAATTTTGCGACAAATTTCCAAATTCGTTGCATATTTTGCAACGAATTTCGAAATTCATCGCAAATAATTATATTTAAATAAACCAAAAGAATATTAATAAATTTCATATATGGACTTATAGAACTCGGAATCTAACGAAACGAGTTTCTACGTCCTCGTATCGATATCCTTGTGATATAAATGACCTTAAAATTAAATTTTACATAATATATTTTATTTGTAATTGCAAAATATTTTTTACTTGGAAAATATATTTTTGTGGCTTTAAAAAATTTTTTCTATAAATTTATCCGGTAAAATTTAAGTTTGACGTCATTTATTTCATGATGAAATCGCTACGAGTACGTAGAAACTTATTTCATGAAATTCGGAGCTCCGTACGTTTATTTATGATTTTTTGAAGGTATTTAGGTTTCTTTTTAAAAATTTAATTCTGCGATGAATTTCAGAATTCGTCCCAAATTTTGCGACGAATTACCAAATTCATCGCAGATTAAGGACGAATTTTGAAATTTGTCGCAGAATTAAATTTTTAAAAAATCAAAACAAATACCGTTTAAATGTCGTCGATGGACCTAGAGAACTCGGAATTTAATGAAGCAAGTTTCTATATGTTCGTATTAATCCCCTGATGAGATAAACGATCACAAATATGAATTTCTGTTAATATATTTTTTTTCATAGTTAATTATTTATATCAGCGATTGACTTAGTTAAACTTTTCTAAGCCTGAAACTATTATAAGCAATTTCATATTAATCCTTCATTGATCCTTAAAATTTTTATTGAAATTTGTGTTTAAGATCATTTATATCGCGAGGACGTCGATACGAACTCGTAGAAACTTGTGTCATGTCATTCCGAGTTCTATAGCTCAATCTGCGACATTTCGAATGTATTTCGGATATTTCTAAGTTTGCGACGAATTTCTAAATTCGTCCCAAATCTGCGACGAATTTACAAATTCATTGCAAATTTTGCGACGAATTTCAATATTCGTTGCAAATTTTGCGACGAATTTCCATATTCGTTGCAAACAAATTTTGCAACGAATTTCCAAATTCGTTGCAAATTTTGCAGCGAATATGGAAATTCGTCGCAAATAATTATTTTTAAATAAACCAAAAGAATATTAATAAATTTCATATATGGACCTACTGAACTCTGAATTTAACGAAACGAGTTTGTACGTTCTCGTATCGATATCCTCGTGATATAAATGACGTCAAACATAAATTTTACATAATATATTTTTATTTGTAATTTTCTAAATATTATTTACTTGGAAAATATAATTTTGTGGCTTTAAATATTTTTTCTATAAATTTATCTGGTAAAATTTAAGTTTAATGTCATTTATTTCATGTTGAAATCGCTACGAGCACGTAGAAACTTATTTTATGAAATTCGGAGCTCCGTACGTTTATTTATGATTTTTTGGAAGTATTTAAGTTTCTTTTAAAAAATTTAAAATTTTGCGACGAATTTCAGAATTCGTCCCAAATTCTGCAACGAATTTTGAAATTCGTTGTAGAATAAAATTTTTAAAAAATCAATACAAATACCGTCCATATTTTGCGACGAATTATATTTTTACGATAAATTAAATATTTGTTGTAAGTTTGCGACAAATATTAAATTCGTCGGAAATTTTGCAACGATTTGGCAATGAAAAAAATATTGTTGCAAATTTTGCGACGAATATTCTTTTTCGTTGTAAAATTTGCAACAAATTTTTTTTCGTTGCAAAATTGTTGCAAAATTTGTGACAAATATCAAATTCGTCGCGAATTTTACAACGAAAAAAATTAGTTGCAAATTTTGCGTCGAATAATTATTTTTGTCGCAAAAGCGCAATAAATTTTGTAACGAAAAATTTTTGTCGCTACTTGGCGACAATAGAATTTTCATCGTAAAATTTGTTGCAAATTGGCAACGAATATTATTTTTGTCGCAAAATTTATCGCTAATCTGCGACGAAAATCTTTTGTTTCAAAAATTTGTCGCAGAATACCTTTTTTTTTTGTAGTGGACTGAGTTTTAGTTTCGGTGAAACAACGAATGAATTTTCTTTAATAAATAGTTAACTGTGAATATTTTTTGATTTATTTGGTAGTCGTTGGAAAATTTTCTTAAATCGAGTAAAGCATTCTAGGATTAATCAGTATAAGTGAGATATATGATGTAAATTAATTTTTATTAAAAAAATTATACCTTTATTGCTTTTGTTATTAAAAATTAACGGTAACGTGTGGATCTGTATACAAAATGTAAAATTTAAATTTATCCAAAATTAAAATCTGAGTGATCCCAAAATGACAACGGATCTTGTTGCAGAGCGAGGTGGACTCTCAAAGATGAAGTGGATTCGAGTACTGTTGATGATGGCTCCAATCTGCAAGGAAATGACCGCTAATAACCCGTCAAGAAAAATTCCGGGTAAGGTCCTCCGACGGTCAAGTTAGTCTCCGGTGGAAAAAAGGAAAACAATAGAACAGTAGCAAAATAACTCTTGCGCACGTTCTTGCGGACGGAGTGTGGAGGATTTTATATAGCCGAGGGTGCCAACAATCCCTGCTCGCGTCTGACGCCCCTTTTTGTCGTACGTCGGGACAGGATCGGGAGGACTGTCAGCTCGTCAACTGGCGCCGATCGGCGCTACCCAGTCTGGCACAAGTGGTCGTTGTCGTGGTATGGAGTATCAGGGTGTGTCAGTAACGTACTGTGTCAAAGAGATATTCGCGATTTGGACATAAATGGTGTTAGATCTGCGCGGACTTCGTACTACTTTTGTCGGTATGGTGTCAGAGAGTGGTTGTTCCTATGGAAGATGACAAATCCCGAGTTGGAGCGTCGATCGGCTGTCCCACATGAAACCTGACCATGTGGCCAATACCTCTGGGACTAGAGCAAGATACTGTCCGAATTAAGGAGCGCTCGAGGTTGGCCAATCCGACGCATCTCAGGGTCGGCTGGTTAGGGCATAGGGAGACTACCGACTAGACGCCAATCGAATGTTGCCCGGGTGTTCTTAGGCTCGACAGTCGATATTTCCTCGGACAGGGTCGGACACTCGGTGTTTTTCAAGGGGATCCGGTCGGGATAAATTTGACTGACCACTCTGTCGGGTGATTCGGCTCGACTGGGTCTCGGGGCCCTCTAGCCTAGCCAACATATCTCCTGGCCCCGACTTATCTTGATGTGGCGTCAGGCTGGCTGATTGAGCCACACGTGAGCTAGGGTGGGATCAACAATCGTAGATGAGAAGGAATTCAAATATTTAATTTGTGTCTGAGAATTATTTTACTAACTTATTTGAATTTTTTTTTTGCCTTTTTTTTTTTATGAATATCTCAAATTTGTTAAGAGTTAAATTGTAAGTGACTCCGAATTTTGTGCTAGAAATATTTATATGATATTTTAAAATTATATTAGAAGTTGATTTAAATTTTAATTCATGATATATCTTAGATTATTTTTTATCATGCCATTTTATTTATAATTTAATTTACATACTTAAGATTGTTATATTTACTTATTTAATGCCCATATTTGAAGGGGCTTAATTACCTTATATTATTATTATTATTATTATTAAATCTTAAAGGATAAAAATTCGAAAGGTGAGCTTATTTTAACATCCTAGATTTGATATATTATTTTTATAGAATAGTCCTACATAAAATTTATCTTCTTATTGCCCGGCATATAAAATTAACAAATTCTATCATAAATATTAAGAATTTACCTTATTTTAAAAAAATAAAAATTAAGAGGACACCGCTAATTATAAAAAATATACTTCTTTTTTTATTTAAAAAAAATAAAAACATCATACAATATTTGCCTTAGTTAAAATGAGATTTAAATTTAATTAAAATTATTTAAATGTAATTAGAATTATTAAATTTGATCAAAAAATACTTTAAATAACTGTTTTATTGTTATAAAATATATTGGACCAGGTAGTAGATGAATTTGGGGTGACCGATCCGGTCCTATAAAAAAATTTTATCGGTCACTAGGGTAAATCGAGAAGCGCTCGTGGTAGACGGTTTAGAAATCCATTGTCTCAGGGCTCGCGTGTCATTTGGAGGAAAAATTCTTGTAAAATACGTCATAATTAGAGATCAAATCGTGAATGTCTGAGATAATGATTAGTCGTCCTATCATTTTATGACTGTTTTATTATTATAACAGCTAGTTAATAGTTGGTATAATGATTTTAATTAAATTAGAATTACATTCACTTAAGGGAAAATTTGAGAAAACACCCCAACATCAAACTTGGCTTTGCATGCACTCCCCAACTGAAAATTTCTTTGCATGCACTCCCTGATGGGATTGACAAGACAGTTTTGTGTGTTATTTTTTTTTATCAGTATAAAAGAGTAAAAATTCAGTATAAATCATAAAGATTTGAGTATAAATTGTTTGAGATTGAGTATTAATTTAAGAAATTTGAGTATTATTTGAAAAAATTTGAGTATACATTGTTTTAGTATATAGTAAAAATTTCAGTATACATTATCAAAATTTAAGTATGAATTGATTTAGATTGAGTATTATTTGAAAAAAAAATTGAGTATAAAATTTAAAAATTTGAGTATGTGAGGTTGCATTCACCACATTAAGATTTTCACACGAAGGGTCACCGAAATTTTATACTCAAATTTCTAAAATTAGTACTCAATCTCAAATAATTTATACTCAAATCATTATAATGTATACTAAATTTTCACTCTTTTATACTCACCACATCAAGATTTTCATATGAGGGGTCATCGAAACTTTGTACTTAAATTTCTTATATTAGTACTCAATCTTAAACAATTTATACTCAAATCTTTACAATGTATACTGAGATTTCACTCTTTTATACTCAATCCATCAGGGAGTGAGGGAGTGAATGCAAAAAATTTATCAAGTGAAGAGTGTATATAAAGGCAAGTTTGAGATTGGGGAGTTTTCTCAAATTAACCGTTCACTTAATCATTTTCCGACGTCCCTACCACTTAGTCTAGGATGACATCACGGTTGGCATATCAATTTGTCTTTCTTGTTTTAATGCTATAATTAACGAAATGAATTTATTAGACAATATTTGTCGGCAATGATTCTCTTAATTTCTTGTTTTTTTAATCGGCTATTTGTTGAAACTGAGGTGTGATCGTCAACCAAATATAATATTTCGATTTTGGTGGGTGGGGATCCTAATTAATTAACAACTTAGTACTGATCAATTAATTATTCTTAGGTTTAACAAACATTGGGCAGTTGTTGGCAGGGCGGCTCAAACCTATTTAAGGCATTAGGTAAAAAAAAAAAAGTCTTTAACATTGTTTTAAAAAAAATTTACTCGTCCTTTTTCGTTCGGACTTATAACTAACAACCGACTTAGTCGAAAATAAATATATTTAGAATTGTTTAAAAATTAAGAAAGATAAAAAAAATATCTAATTATTCAAATAAAAGACGAAAATAATACCTCTTACAAAAAGGAATAAATGAAATGGGATAATAATAGAAAAAAAATCATGTTTCCATCTTCAACTCATCATCACCATAAATCACAAAAAAAATATATAAATAAATAATACATATACAAATGATAAAATTCAATATAATCCTTAGAAAATGAAGATCGTAACGAGATCAAACCAGCCATTATCATTTATTAAAATCTAAATAAGTCATTTTAGGCACAAAACAAAAGAAAAAATAAATCATATTTTTTATCACCTAAACCAAAATAGTTATAAATGATAGAATAGAAACAAAAGGGAAATAAAAAAATGTATTTCTGTAAATACATATAAATAAAAGCAAAACTTAATATCTATCAAGGAAGCGAAATGACAAAGATATCTAACTCACTATTGCTCAAAAATAATAAAATTCTCTATTTCGATCGAACACAATATGGATGAATAGCTCAACATTTGAACTTAATTAAGCAAGGAGTATAATAGCACTAACCGAATCAACATGACAGCGTTAAATGTAATTTCTCTTTCTCAATGTCAATGTGCGAGAGAAGTACAAAGAGTGAGAGCTAGTCAAGGGAAGAGAGGGAACTCGAAAAAAGACTAATATTTTTATTTTGCATTACATGGATAAAAAAATTCTAATTCATGTTCTTACTAATCAGAAGAGAAAACGTCACTAACAAAAAATAAATATAACGAGAGAAGGCTAGGGTTGAAAGATATTGAAGAGGAATACATTAGATCTTATAAAATAACATACATAATAAAAATTAAATTTAAAATATTAAAAAGAGAACCCCTTATGACTCTATCCATTGGAACTATAATAAGATTTTTATAAAATCTATAGTTTTAACTAAAAAATAAGATACGTAAATTTTTTTATCAAAACCTTATTCTTTTCCATTCTCTTAAAATATATAATAAAAAATATGTTTAATATATCAAAAATAATGGGCCCTAATAAAAATTGAGGCTCTAGGCATAGACCTTAATGATCTATGCCTAAAGATGACCCTGTTTGTTGGGTTGGGGGACTTAGCACTTTTATCTTTAAAATAAAAATCTTTTAATTAGTGTTAATCAGACCATTTTGTGCAATAAACATTGTGGAATGCTGAACTTATTGATGGATATAGCACACATTTCACATTTAATTTGCTAAGGATCCTTGTTAACAGCCAATGGAATGGTTAAATGACCAAGTGATTAAAACTGTTAATCTAAATATTATAGGACAAATGCTAAATATAACTTGCATATTTATCTCGTCCAGATATTCTTGACACCGTCAAAATTCACCTCCTTAGAGATTATTGACGAAGCTTTTGAGATTGCTGAAGAGGTTTTCTTTTCCCGACGTGATTGATTCTGTGAGGAATAACTTATGTCAGAGGACTAGAATTATTTCGTTAAAGTCCCTCTTACACTTAAGTCATTATTTATTCCCCAATAATAAAATGAAAAGAAAGAAGAGGTTTTCTTTTTCCGACGTGATTGATTATGTGAGGAATAACATGTGTCAGAAGACTCATCAAGAATTATTTTGTTAAAATTCCTCCGATTCTTAAGTCATTATCATTCCGCAATAATAGAATGAAAAGAAATAGAGAAAAGAGAGGAATCAGTAGATCAGAGCAGCTTGGATCAACTCAGACTAGTTCGGCAGCTTGACTTAGTTCGATAGCTCGACTCAGCTTGGCAGTTCTTCATCCAAGTGCGACTCGGATAATGATCACTCAATACGATAACACGTTGTGTTGACTTGGAGCAGCCCGAATATGGATTCTGTTTGAAAATAAATTAGTTCATAATCAATCGATGGTTAGGTATGACTAGCACATCAAATTTCAATGTGATCAATTTAATAGGACAACAAAGATTAGTGGCAACATGTCAAAAACCATGAGCACTTGAATTATTTAATGTTAGATAATAAGATCGACAACAATTATATAGTATTTGCAACTTATGAGATGAATTAAGGAATCTATCCAAAGTCCTTGGGTTGTTATCTCTACTTGTTTGATTTTGACCTGCAATGTCACATAATTCTTTGCCTTCCACGAGCCCAGTGATGGCTGAATTAGTAGGAAAACTAGGACGTCACCTCAAGAGCCATCATATTTTTTTAATTCATTTGGTGAGTGAAAAATGAATCGAATCATTTGCTCCAGAATTAATTGAGTTATACATACTGTTCGCTATGAAATGATCCGTGACTGTATTGTTTGGGCATTGGAATTGATCCAGGCGTACTAATTGAATTTCGTAGATTTTTTTAAAAATTTTCAACTCTCATTAGCCCAATTAAATTTTACTATATATATATATATATATATATATATATATATATATATATATATATATATATATATAAAGGCATTTTAGATACTCAAACTTGGCTTGTTTTCGATATTGCGGATATTAAACTTTAAAAAAAAATTAGTCTCAAAGTTAATATTTTATTTTTCTTTTAGTCTAGGGTTCACCTTTCCAATTGTGTGATAATGTTCAAGCTAAAAAAAAATAAAAATAAAAAATCCTTAGGGTTCATCTTCTGAATTGGATTATAGTGTTCAAGCTAAAAAAATTAAAAACTAAAAACCTCTAGGGTTCACCTTCTCAATTTGATTATAGTGTTTAATCATATTTTTTTTTAAAAAAAGGACTTGAGATGTCTCCCATTGCATGATATTAAAATTGTTACTTTTAAAATTTGAGATTGAAAAAAAAGGTAAACACCCAACTTTGAAATCATAAAAATATTTTCAAAAGTTTGGTATCAGAATCATTAATTTAGTATTAAGTTTGGGACCTGAAGAGTACACGCTCTATACACACACATACGGATTGGCCATCATGTGTAAGCGCGCGATGTGACTCAAGGCACCTCTCATACAATGGGAAGTGCCTTAGTAAATCTTTTTTTTAATGGTGATTGAGGCGCCTCCTATGCGTGGGAGACGTCTTGATTTATTTTTTTATTTTTTTTTAAATCAATATTTTCTCTTATAAATCTTAAATAAATATAAAATATCTCATGAGTTAAAATTTTTTATCTTAAACAATATAACCTAAGAGAAAAAACAGAACCCTAAAGAAAAATCTTATTACGTAAATCTACTATAACCTAATCCTAAAATCTTAAATGCTAAATACTTATAATATACCCCGTAAATATCTAATTTTTTTTTATCTTGAACATTATAACACAAGAGGGGCTTGAATCTTAGAGGGAAAATTATATTGGCTTAAACCCACTATAATTTCCTCAAATCTTAAAATTTAAAATCCTAAATACATATAATATATCTTCAAAACTCATTCTTGATAGGTGAAATTCACTAGAGGAAGAAGAATAGAGTATAATTATTCCTTCTCTTCACCTAGATCTCTTTAGTAAACAGTAGCAGCAAACATTCCCCTCTAGCTGGTTCAGAATTTCCCAAACTTAAAAAAAAATAAAAAATGATATTAGAGCCTTAAGACCTTGGACCAACATTGATCCTGTCGACAAGCGGAGAGGGTTCTCATTCAGACGATGTGATCGGACCAAGATGACCCAGTCATACGCACGAGTTGCGGCAACGTGTGAGTTGGGGTCGGGCTCAAAGGCTAGCTGAGACAAAGTTGAGTCAGAGTCGGACCCAAAATGAGGACACAAGAGGTAGAGAGGAAAATTTCAGCAGCAGAATCCCTTCTCTGAAGCACCCAAGGAGTCTTATATAGGGGAGGAGGAGGCCCCCTGTCTTGTCAAGGCTGTCTTGTCTTATTAAAAGTTGACCTGCTGACAAACTGATCCTTTGGCAGCCTTAGTCTTCCCGAGGGTCTGGCACAGCCGCCTGAAGGTCTGTCCAGGCTGTCACTTCTATCTCCATTAATGTCTGATACTCTGCCAGGATATGATTATGCAGGTGTCTTTTCCTTATAATGAGAAGATATGGAGGATCTTAAAAGCATGATCGTGATTAAACTACTGAGACAGTGGGGTCACCTTGGCTGATCTCACTAGACGTAGTGACTAATCCACACGGATTGGCCAGCCGATCGGGAGTGATCACTCGGCGAGATTCTGTCACTCGGCCGTCACTCGGCTCTTGGATGAACAGTTGGCCTGAGAGGGTTCAATTATTCCTGCTACCAGCCAATCTGTCTGGTCGGATCGGTCGGGTATGCCCGCCCGGACAGTTGGATACAGGTCTTGACATTCAAAACGGGAGTTAGTGATTTGATAGGGTGAGTAAGTCGTCCGGTCAGGCGTGCCCGACCGGAACCATCTCGGTCGGATCTGCCGACCAGGGACACCTGACCGGACTATCACTGATTGAACCAAATCCGCTCGACCTCGATTTTTGATCCATCAAGCTAGGTGGACACCCAGCAAGCCCGACTGTCTTTGCCCGACTGGGCCTCCTTCAGACTGGGCTCTTCATCGATCCTGGTCAACTCCGACCGGGCCGGCTTAACCCTGACTGGATCACAAGCCTCCCCTTCAAGTCTAGTCGAAGGAGGCGATGAGTCCGACTGACTAAGCTATTCACCCGGTCGACTTTTGATCGTCCTGGATTTTTGAGCCCGTTATGGCCCTCGGATCTTAATCATTATGGGTCGAATCCTTAGTCACATCCACATTTAACGCCCTTGCCACGTGTCCAACCCCGACTGGAACTCCTTGGCAACGAGGCGTCGCCTGTCAAACTCGTGTGGCGTCAAGGCGAGCGTCTCGAAGCATTGGTAAGAGTGGGAAACCGACGGTTGGGATCTAATCCTGCCTTTTTTACACCGCGCATCCGACGGCTCTCATGAGTTCCCTTATAGTATAAATAGGTTCGCCTCCTCCATTTTAACCTTCTTCGTTTTACCTTCTGTTTCGCTTCCGCTTCTGTCCGACCTCTGCCGACCGACCACCATGATCTCCGGCGTTCTGTCATTTCTGGCGAGCCCGACCGTCTTTTATTTCTTTGCCCGCGGTTGCCCGACCTTTAGGTACTCTTTTTATTCTTATCCGAGCCATAGTTACAATTCCTGACCCCAACCCAATGGTCAAATCGTCCTCTTCAGTCGGTTTGTGGTATACCACCACTGTCTCGACCCTGACCCTTGCCCATTTAGAGACCATCCGGTCAGACTACCAAATCCCGGAAAACCATCTCTTAGCCCTCCCACTCGTCGCGACCAACCCCATCAGCCTCCTTAGGTTATTTTACCATCTTCAAAGATCACTTATTGGCCGGTCTGAGATTCCCCGTTCATCCCTTTATTAAGGAGGTCTGCAGGTATTTCCAAATACCTCTCTCCCAACTGGCCCTGAACTCCGTTCGGATTTTATGCGGGGTCGTGGTTATCTTCTCTACCTAAAACATCCCTCTCGACCCCCGAGTCTTCCACTTCTTCTACTACCCCAAAAAGTAGGACCCGGGGATTTTTTTCTTCCAGACTCGAGCCAAGTCAGCCTTCTTTGATAAAGTCCACTCCTCCAATAAGGGTTGGAAGACCCTCTTTTTCTTTGTGAATACCACCCCGACCCCGAATTAGCCTACCGAGTGGGTAGAGGACCTACCCAATCAACCATACATGCCCAAGAGCTATCGCTCGGAGTCGGGCTTTCAGCTGGCTTTCTCCAAGATCGGGGGGCTCCGCTTCCATGCCAGTCGGCTGCTGAGTGAAGTCGTTTTGTATATTTTCCGGCTAAGCCATATCCCTACTGCTCTACCCGGCACCTTCAGTAAGTTCTTATTCTTCTTTCGAACTTTTTAGCTCTAACTAAAGCTCTCTCTGTGTTGCAGTCGAAGCCATGTGGAACGCCATCCTCGCTGACGAGCTCGGCCTGGACGAAGCAGAGTTGAATGCCCGAGCGGCGGAGGAGCTGACGAACCGGGAAGTGCCACCGGTGAATAGTGCCCCCGCTCCGGAACAATTAGAGAATGCTGGGGACGACTTGGGAGCCGAGCCACTAGCGGGAGACTTTGAGACGGAGCCCCAAGTGGTGGACTTAGAAACGGAGACACCGGCGGCGGAGGCAGAGGTGGAGCAGCCAACCTCAGAGGGACTAACAAGAAAACGCCGCCGAGTGACTATCTCCCCGAGTGTACCTCTGGCTCGGGATCTGATCGAGGAGGCTCACGATCTAACGGCTCCTCCTCCTGGCCGCACTCCGTCCAACACCAGAGCCTCGACTCCTGACTCGGTGCCACCTCGCTCGAGGGCATCGATTTCCAGCTCAGCGCCACCTCGCTCGGGGCCTCGACTTCCAGCTCGGCACCATCTCGTTTGACAGCCTCGGTGGATCCCTCCGGAGCTGACGATGTGGCTGCTCTTTTGGCAATGCAGTCTCCTCCTCGACTCCCAGTGGATCCGCAGCTGACCGCCGAGGGAACCACCCATGAGAGGAGTCTGTTGGACTTGGTCGACAACATTTTCTTGAACGCTACTCAGGTCTGTCTTTCTTCTCTTTGTTTTTCATGACTTTGCTTTTAACATTTGCTTCTGTGCAGCTTTGGGTCTCTTGTCGGGCGGTCACCCAGTCCTTGGTCCGCAACACCAGGGAGCGTCGGGCGGCAGAGCAGAGGGTAAAAGAACTGGAGACTCAGTTGAGTCACTACACTCCCCCCCCCCCCCCCCCCCCCCCCTGGCGAGGAGGGCCTGGGGCTCCTCCGCTCTGAGATAGCCGCTTTGAAGGCGCAGTTGGAAGAGGCTGACGCTCGGGCGGAGGAGGAGCATGCTCTACTGGCAACCGCCTCTCGGGAAATAGACCAGCTAGTCGTCCTACTAGAGAGCACGGAGGCTCAAAAGAAAACTGCTCTGACCCGCCAAGCCCGCGCACGTTCAGATTTGGACAAGAAGACCACAGAGGCTAAGGCTTTGGCCAGGCAGCTAAAAGAGTCGGCGGCCGCCCACCATCAGACCCAGCTGGCCTTAACTAATAAGGAAGCAGAGCTGGCGGCTAAGGAGGAGGCCTTTAAGGCCCTGGAGGCTCAACCGGTGGCCCGAGAAGCAAATATAACGGAGCGGGACGCATAGATTGCTCGATTGAAGAGCGAAATGGAGGCCTACAAGTCGGGAGAGCCGGCTTGGATGGAGGAAAATCAACTAGCTTACCTCCGGTCGGAGCCCTTCTACCGACAGTTGGCTCGCCACACGGCCAACATGTTTAAATACAGCGTTGAGAGCACTCTGCAACAGCTTAAGGAGGTCGGGCACATCCCTGATGATCTGCCTCCTAATGCTGTGAAGCCCACTCGGGTTCAGGAGGTCATCCCAGGATGTTGGGATCTTACCATGAAGCCAGAGGGGGTGAATAGCTTTCGTTCGATTTTCTACCTACAACGTTAGCATGCGCAAGCGGAAATACTAAATAAAAACTAAAACAATGCTAACGCGTCACCTTTACGTGGTTCGGATATGAAGCTCCTACTCCACGGCTGTCTATAAGGTGGAAGATCACGATCCATCGGTGGATGACTCCCCGGATGCCCTCCGGCTAGCTCGTGTCTCCTTGTAGGTGGAGAAACCTCGCCACAAACCAAACTTCACTTCTGAGCACATAGACTACCATTTGGCCTTTAACCAAAGCCAAATTCGTCAAGAAATCTCAGCCATATTGAAGCTCTCTTAAATAGAGCTAAGGCTGAACTAGCCGCTACTAGTCAACTTCCCTCAGGGCAGTCGACTGATGCCACTGCAAGAGCAAGCCAACGGCTAACTCATCGGCTAGATTTTTGACATGATCAGTCGACTGGTCCCAGACCAGTCGACTGTTCTTTCTTTGAGTTCGAGTTCCCCGCTGGCAGTCGATTGATCCATTCCCAGTCGACTGCCCAGCTTATAAATTCACTCTCCCTCACTTCGAAGACCTTCCTTCACGTATGCCTTCAAGCCCACTCCCTTGGCTCGT
Organism: Boesenbergia rotunda; assembly: GCA_024364735.1. Classification (NCBI taxonomy): domain Eukaryota; kingdom Viridiplantae; phylum Streptophyta; class Magnoliopsida; order Zingiberales; family Zingiberaceae; genus Boesenbergia; species Boesenbergia rotunda. The sequence continues at coordinate 164,492 of JAGFNQ010007579.1, read as the reverse complement.
CCCTTGAAGTCCTCTTCTACCGGCTGTCATCCCTCAGATGCGCACGCAAGCCCTCGCCTTGCCTTCATGTCATCCTTCACGTATGCCCTTTGAAGTCCACTTCCCCCGGCTTGCCCTTGGAGTCCTCTTCCCTCGGCTCTCGTCCCTCGGATGCGTACTCCATGTGTGACTCACCAAGTCCTGCAAACTCAATCACACATATCAAACCACATAGGAAAACCTAACTTAGACCTTTTGCCCAAACATCGAAACACATGGTGACTCTGGACCATAGATTGCCCCAACAATCTCCCCCTTTTTGATGTTTGGCAATACGTTTAAGTTAGGAAAAACAAATAGCAAATATGCACGAATCCTATCACAAGGCATCCCCACACCTAACCTCCCAACGAGTTTTGGACTTTTACCAAAACTGAGTTTTTAAAAACCTTTCCAAGGCTCCTCTACATTGCACTTACAAAGGCTTTTTAAGAACCTCTCTAAGGTTCCCCTTACATCACCAAATGAGTAACAATGCTCCCCCTTTACCTAAGCTCCCCCTGGACCTAGGATTTCTTGCAAATGCGTGTTTAGTTTCCCACTTAAACCCAACACTTCTTCCCCTTTGCCACACATAAAAAAGACTCCAACAATTCGCCTCTTATTGGATCCTTTAACCCCTAATGATCATAAACACTGTGTACTAACCCCCCATAAGGTTACACACTTGTTTCACATCATTTAAACACATTCTGACCGTTGAAAACCCATTCCAACCCACATCAGTCGACTGCCCCATCTACCAATCGACTGATACTTTGAAAAACCCAATTTCAGCATTTCTTACCTAAATTCAGAAATGCACCAGAAATTTCATAAATCTCCAAAAATTCTCAAATTTTGTGGAGAGGTTTGTGGTACTCGTGTCTACTTGGTAAAAATACATCCAAACATATATCTATCACCAATCCCAAGATTGATACATTACCCAAAACTAGTTAAATGGTTCAATTGAACCTTGACCTAAAGTCCTAGTTTTGACATCCTCTTGATGTCTCTACCCATACCAAACAACAATGCAACCCTAGCATTGATTTATATGGTATTTACACATCACAAACCAACTTTCATGCTATATGACCCTAATGTCATATTTCCATGCATGATACACAACTCCAATGTGCCAAAACCCATGAATTGAGACTCAAATTCGTCTTTAACTCCTTTGGCACACTTCATGACCCTTCTAGACTTCCGAGAGAAACTCTCCTGGGATCCATAGACCATGGGTCCCAACTTGGCTCCTAGAGCTCCCCTTTGAGCTCTTAACCCTAGCCACCTCCCTAGGTGACTCATTCTCAAGCACAATGTCACACCGGTGTACCTCCAGTGACTCTTGACCTATAAACTTAACCTTCTTAACTTTGGACCTCTTGTCCTTAGTTAAGACTTTTTTCTTCCCTTTTAATGGCATCCCCTTGCTATTCTTGGATTTTTCCTTCTTGCCATAATTATATGCTACCCCTAGTATATTTCTTTTCATTGGCATTGGAGACCTTAGATCGGTATCCTAGACCCGATTTATCATTGTTGGATTTTAGACCACCCAACACCATACCTAAACCCTTAGATCCAATTGTAAATCTATCTAGGGTTTTTTTCTAACCTATCAAGCTTTGCCCTCAAGGCTTGATTTTCCCTTTCTAAGTTCTCAAACTTAGAATCAACATGTCCTCCTTGAATATTCCTAGACCTACCCATCTTCCTAGGCATATGTCTCTCCTTCTTGGGATTTGTACCTTGATCTCTAGGTCCAAAGGTCTTTGATTTATCATGATCCATGATTTTCCTATGGTTTTGATCTATAATATTACTCCTATTTCTATCATTATATCTAAATTCATGATTATTCTCAACAAGCATATAAGAATTCGAAATTAGATTTAATTTTAAACAAGGAATTACCTTTCCTTTTACCTTTAAAGCTCCCCCTTGATATGACCTTCTCTTCTTTTCCAATTTCTTCATGTGCGTCAATTTCCTAACTTCTCCTTTCTTTGGGCACTTGGTGTGGTAGTGTCCACGCTCACCATACGTGAAACAAATTATATGCTTCTTATCCTTCTTTGCTTCATCCCTACCACTCATGTTAGTTTTTAAACTATTTGAATCGAGGTTAGGGTGTACCTCCTTTTTCTTACCCAATGAACACTTGTCCTTGTAGTGCCCCTTTTTATTGCACCCAAAGCAAACTATGTGTTCCTTTGACTTTGCTTTGGTGGAGGTGGAGACTTCTTCTTGCTCCGATATTGAGGATGGTTCTTCCTCCCCTCGATCCTTGAAGTGGAGACTTCTTCTATTTCTTCCTCACTTGAGGATGCAGACGATATCATTTTCTCCTCCTCTTCGAATGTTAAACTCAACTCAACTTCCGATTGGTCCTTCACCTTCTCTTGGACCAATGCCTCCTTTTCCTTGGACTCTTCTTCTCTTTGTCCTTGTGTCGAATTTTCATGTAGAGTTATCACCTTTCTCTATAGCTCATATGCATTCTTGTGTTCTACTACATTTGACACAATATATGAAGGTAATAAATTTAATACAATTCTAGTTACCTCCTTATCCGCCTCCACTTCTTCCATTTGACTCTTGGTCCAATACTGAGGTTGAAGGCGTTTTCCCTTCTTATCCGTTGGAGCTTCAAATGGAACTTCCAATGCGGTCCAATATCGATCTTAACTTGAACTTTCTGGGAGGTGAATTTGTTGAAGTTTCACGTTTCTTTTTCTATTTCATCCATCCATCGGAAAAATCCACATCTATTTTTTTCTGTATATAAATAATAGTTAACATCTATTAAATGTTAGTGGATTTAAATTTACATGATATATTCAGATGTTTGAGCATTGACCTTGTAACTACGATAGCTTATAAACTTTTTTTTTGAATTTTGTAATATCTTTGATATATGTATTGGTATAATTTTGTCATATTAACACTTTACTCCTACTTTATTATATGTTTGATAATGATAAAAAAACTTTTAATAATAAATTTTGTTCAATCTTATTTTGATTATGGCTCATCAGTTTAAAATTAGACTACGATACATTTTGTAAGAATTTTTCATTCAAATCGGACGTTGGGCTTCTAGACCGCTCACCATGAACACCTCTCGATTTACCTTGGTGATCGGTGGAAAATGTCTATGGGGTTAGATCGATCATTCCAAGTTCGTCTGCTACCTAGTCCAATATCAATTTAAAATTAGGCCTCTTTTAAAATTAGGACTCCGCCGGACGCCTGCCGGTGTGTCTCCTAACATTTGTGTTAACTTCGCAGGATCCTAAGTTTCTCCCCGGTGTAGCAATTTTCATGCGGCCAAAGCCTCGGTGATTGATCATCGTCGACAACTCATTCCTAAATATTTTTTTTTATTGTTTATGTCGGTGTATGTATGAATTTGTGAGGGCTTTTTTTCAGTAACAAATGAGATTTTTTGACCTATATATAAATCAAATTTGGATAAGGTTAAGCTCTTAATGATCACGTGAGATTTTTTTGTTTTTGCTTTTTTCTCTTGATGTTTGACGTTACTGTTTAGTACTGTGTTTCAATTAGAATAATTTTAACGTTCAAAATTAAGATTTAGGTCAGCAAAATAATTCATTATTTTGCTTATTTACTATTTTTTAATTTTAATCAAGAGGTTAATTGTTATTTTTTAAATATAAAAGGATGAACTGCTACTTTGATAGAAAATGCACGGGACTTAAAATTATTTAATATTTTTTTTAAAACGACCATTTTGAAAACTAGGAGCGCCCATAGTTATTGCCTTCTTAATTTGTGGAAACTGTTTTTCTTTCTCCATGGAATTTAAATTAATAATTTTTTTCACTCTCAACCCTAAGTTTTTTTAATTATCCAAATACTTCTAAAATTTCTCTAAAATCTTCTTTACCAAGTACTATTGTTTATTTATCAGAACAATAATGATCTGGCGTAACATAAGGCAGGGGCGAAATGGTGAGTTTGAAAATTTAGGAGGGATTTCAAAAATTAAACGTCAATATTCAAACTTATTTTTACGAACGATGACCAAACTAATCATTTGTCACATTAGTCCACACAAAATGGGACCGCCTCATAATTGTACTCGATAAAATATAGATTAATAAAATAAATTAATGGTCTTCTCACTCATAATCGTATCCTATTTATTCATATCGTCAAAGAAATGTTTTTAAAAATTTTATTAAATTAACACTAAAATATTTCAAATATTAAATCATAGATAAAAAAATAGTCTATCAAGTATTAAAAACATTTTTTACTAGGTATATCCATGTGCTTTTAACGAAAATGAGTTCTTAAATTTAGAATGTGTGCTCCTCGAGCTTTCCCATGAGGAGGGGATTGAAGTTTTCTCGGGTTATGGTGCGAATAGTAGCCTTTATGATAGACGGAATCCTCTGTTCTATAAAATTCTCTATCCTGCCTATTCTATTTTTCAGTCACGGTCGGCGAGTCGTCCAATCGCCGATCAGACATCATCGATGGATTTTGATTGTCGTACCGAATCAAATGATATCTTGAAAGAGCAGTGAATCGCTGCAATTGTAATCTCTCGGATTCGACGGTGAATCCGACGAGATCACAATTGCGACGATCTCGACGAGTTCACCGCATCCCTCCCAGGTATAGTTTTATTCAGGACGACGGCCGAAGGCCGTCAGTAGTGTCCGATCGAGGATCAAACGACTTGTCGACTGTCACCGAGGAGTAAGACAAACGGGATAGCAGACTTTTGTAGGAACTATCCTCCCTTTACGAAGTCTGTGTTTATGAAGTCTCTTAAATATCTCTAATTATGATATTATAGATATTTTTTTTAATAGGATGATAACTTTTATCAAATTATTTATTTTTTAAATTATATATTTTTCATGTAATTCTGATTTTATATTCATTTGATTTATAATTTTTTTTATAGAAAATCACAATAAATGCGAATATATTTACTGTATAATCATTAAAGCTTGTGTAATATAATAAGAATGTTCAAATCCACGGATTGACATAGTAAAAAAAAAAAAAATAGGTAATGTTGAATTTTAGGTAATCGATTTGGCTCCATAGAAATTTTTTATCGGTTGTCAGGATAAATCGGGAAGTACTCACGGCTGACGGTCTAAAAGCCCAGTATCTCAGGGTTCATGTCCATTTGAAGGGGTGATCGGTTTGACTTCATAAAAGTTTTTCAACGATCGCTAGGGTAAATCGGGAAGTTCTCGTAGCTGACGGTCTAAAAGCCCAACGTCTCAGAGTTTGCGTCCCATTTGAAGAAAAATTTCTTACAAAATACGTCATAATTGGGGATCGAATCACCGATGTCTAAAATTACAATTAATCGCTTTTCCACTATATCATAATCCTGGAGCTCATAAATTGATATAGTAGGTATTTGAATAGATGATTATTCAAATAGGTTTTAAAGTTAATTTTCAACGAATATAAAATATCTCATTGGATGTCTTATTACTTCCAATTCGAAGGATTGATGTATTAGGTAATATGTCTTTTTAAATTTAGTTATCTATATTCAGTCAGGATACTGAGTCATTTGAACATTATCAGTTTTTCCCCTAATCTTCATATATTTACATTATAAAGATTTACAAGTAATATTAATAGAAGAATCATTTTTTGCTTATATAATTAAAACAGCAAATAAATAAGAAATCATATTTTATATTCTTATCAAGGAGAGGATGAAACAGAAGAAGATAATCGATTAGTGAGAAAAAGGATTTTCTTTGAGAATGGAGAGAGAAAAAGAATACGACATCATTTGCAAAAGAGAAAAAGAAGGTAAGAACGTCAACGAGAGGAGAAAGAAGGCGAGATCAACAACAATTATAATAATCATAAGGATATTTTTTTTTCCAGGGCTATGGTACAGTAATAAAGTGATTAATCGCTATCTCAGATATTTACGGTTCGATCTCTAACTACAGCGTATTTGTAAGAATTTTTTCTCCAAATGAGACGCGAATCCTGATGCTAGGCTTCTAAACTGTTCATCGCGAATGCTTCCTGATTTACTTTGGCGATCGATAAAAAATTTTTATGATCTAATTGATCATTCTAGATTGATCTGTTATCTAATCCAACATAAAAATACATATTTTTTAAATCGACCAGAGAAAGAAAAGCACGAGATCATCAACCATGATGAGGATGCACTTTTGTTTTAAAATCAATAGAAAAAAAAAGTAAAAATAGATTAGTCAGTCTCAGCCCTTCAGGCCGGATACGCGCTGGCTAAAGTTGGCAACCGGTGGAGGTTGTTCCTCTTCCTTTAAAGGAAGAAGCAACCCCAGGACTTGTGAATTGTGATCGCCACACGCCTGTCTTTCTCAGGGTGTGCGAGGATATTTAATTTATAGAAATTTATTTAGATTTGACATCGATATTAATTATTGTAGATTAATCTCTCTTTTTTTGTGTGTTAATTTTGCAGCTAGCTGATTCGAACGATGTCCGGCAAGCCCATGCAAATGCTTCTCCTTCTTCCTCTTCTTTGTCAAATACAGGTGACACTCGCCGGAGCTGAAGCCCCGGCGACGTCGCAGGGCCTTCAGAACGTGGCCATGTCGCTGCAAATGTACGTGGACCCACTGCCGCAGATGCCCAAAATCTATGGCTTCGCCGTCGAAGGAGGATCTCCCCCTTCCCCTGTTCCTCTCACCATTGGCATGTACCTTAGAACTTGGGTAAATTTCTCGAATCGATCGCTTTTAATTAGTTTTTTTTTAATTTTTATTTACAAGAATGAGAGAAATTGTTAGAAACGGGGCAATTTTGATTTGTGTCGTATATAATAATGCAGAAATTCCACCGGGATTTGCCGGCGACGCCGGTGTTTGTCTACGGCACCAGCTCCGGCGCCGCCACTTTCCCGGTCCCACCATCATCGCCCGCCACGGCGTGCAGCTGTCGGTGACGTGGGAGAACCACTTGCCCGACCAGCACATCCTCCCCTTCGACCTCACCGTCCCCACTGCCTCTCCTAAGTTCGGCGGCGTCCCCACCGTGGTCCACCTGCACGGCGGCGTCCACCCGCCTCAGTCCGACGGCAGCGCCTTCGCCTGGTTCACCGCCGGGTTTCGGGAGGTGGGCCCCAAGTGGACGCAGCGCACCTACACGTACCCCAACGTGCAGCCGGCCGGCAACTTGTGGTACCACGACCACGCCCTCGGCCTCACCCGCGTCAACCTCCTCGCCGGCCTGCTCGGCGCCTACATCATCGAGAAGCCAGACGTCGACTACCCCCTCGATCTCCCCTCCGGCGACCAGTACGACCTCCACCTCGTCATCGCCGACCGGAGCTTCAACATCGACGGCTCCATCTACATGAACTCCACGGGGAACAACCCCTCCATCCACCCCCAGTGGCAGCCGGAGTACTTCGGCGACGTCATCACCGTCAACGGCAAAGCATGGCCCTTCCTCGCCGTACAACGCCGCAAGTACCGCTTCCGCATCCTCAACGCCAGCAACGCCCGCTACTTCCGCCTAGCGCTCTCCAACGGCCTCCCCTTCTACGTCGTCGGCTCCGACTCCTCCTACCTCTCCGCGCCGGTGAAGACGCCGACGGTGCTGCTCGCGCCGGCGGAGATGGCCGACGTGGTGATCGACTTCTCGCAGGCCGCGACCGCCTCGGCGGAGCTGGTCAACGACGCGGCGTACCCCTTTCCGACGGGCGCGCCCGCGGCCGGGGCGCTGAGCGGCAAGGTGATGAAATTTGACATACTCCCGGCGGGGCGGACGCCGCCGGCGGACAAATCTAAGGTGCCTCCCGAGTGCGTGACGTACGCAGCCGCGAACACGACGGGCGGCGTGGCGAAGACGAGGTACATCGCGATGTACGAGTACGTGAGCGCGGCGGGGACGCCGACGCACTTGTACATCAACGGGCTGAGGCTGGAGGATCCGGCGACGGAGACGCCCAAGTCGGGGACGACCGAGCTGTGGCAGGTGATCAACTTGACCAACGACAACCACCCGCTGCACATCCACCTCGGAATGTTTCAGGCGATCCGAGCGACGGAGCTGCTGAACCTGGAGGCGTTCCGGAGCTGCATGACGGCGGTCAACGACGCCGTCAAGTGCAACGTGACGGCGCACGCCGTGGGGAAGGTGGTGACGCCGCCGGAGCACGAGAAGACGTGGAAGAACGTGGTGAAGATCGAGCCGGGCTACATGACCACCGTCGTCGTCGCCTTTAAGCTCGTCGACACCAATCAAAACTATCCCTTCGATGCCACAGCAGAGCCCGGATACGTTTACCATTGCCACGTCAGCTCCTCTATCTCTCTCTCTTCCCTTTTTTTAATACAAAAAAAAATAGTATTAAAATTAATTAAGAGCATTAAAATTGATTTGCAGATATTGGATCACGAAGACAATGCCATGATCCGTCCATTGATAATGGTTTGAAGGATTTTAGGTTTATAATTATCGTTGTATTTTATTTTCTGAGTGTGTTTTAGGGTTAAGTTGTCATTTGATGGGGAATAAGGACTCTTGAGGATTCATAAAATAAAAGGATACATATTGAAAGGTTATTTAGTGGGTTGTTGACATTTGTAATTCGATAACAAGTTCTTTGTTTTAGTTAATTGTGCCATTTAATTTGTTGTTGTTTTATGAGAAATTCTCTTACTGTGCTTGGAGATTGGAAATTAATGTATGAATTAACTATGATCCATCAGTGGTGTATAAATTTCTACTCGCTGCTTGAAATATCTTAAATTGTTTATAGGATTGCAAACAAACGAAGTTTAACTATGTTTATTATTATTATTATTTAATATCATCAAACTTATTGTTATTTATTAATGATGTGGTCGGAATCTATCACTTGTTAATAATATGTTGTAAAATAAATAAGTGGGTTAGTAGGTTGATGATATAATAAATAATGAATAGAGATAGAATTTGATAAGGATGTAGTTTCATGGTAAAATAAAAGTGTCTAGATTTAATGTATGCAGAGTTGGTGTTTATCCACTAAGCATTTAAATATATAACCTTGTGATGAATAAAAGTAAGTTGAATGGTTTAGTTTTTTTCTTCTCTCCTATTCTACAAGAGTGCAACTCTCTTTCATATTTTTTCTTCCAACAGAGTAGTATCAGAGTACAACCAGGTTCGATGTGTCCTAGTTTACTTGCAATGGCAATCAACGGAGTTTCAAAACCCCTCATCCCCATTTTCAAAGAAGAGTGCTATGAATTTTGAAGTATCAAAATGAAGACTCTATTTAGATCTCAAAATCTTTGGATTTAGTAAAGAAAGGTTTTGATGACGATAATGTCGATGAAGCTCGATTAAAGGAGAACAGAAAGAAAGATTTAAAGACACTGTTCATCCTTCAGCAAGCAATGCATGAAATAATTTTTTCAAGAATTACAACTACCTCTAGAGTGATAGCAGTGAAATTCCATACTCTCAAAAGTGAATTCCAGGCCTTGCTTATGAAGGATAATGAAACTATACAAGACTTTTTATTTAGAGTAATTTCGATTGTTAGTCAAATGAAATCTTATGGAGAAAAGATAACTAATGCAATTATTGTTTCGAAAGTTTTGTGAAGTTTGACTCCTAAATATGATTACATAGTAATTGAGATCGAGGAGTCTAAAGATCTTTCAATTTTTTCTTTTGATGAACTAATGAGTTCTTTGCAAGCTCATGAGGCAAGGCTAAATAGATCCACTGAGAAGAATGGAGAAAAGACATTTCAAGCTTCTCAAGTGAGGGAGGAGATAAAAAAAAAGATTTCGCTAGCAAGGTCATGGAAGAGGAGGTTTTCTTGGTAAAGGACGTGGCAGAGGAAAAAGTAATTTTAATGGACAAGAGAATCAATTCAAAGGGGATAAAAAAGGAATAAAAATTTCATTCAATGTTATGGTTGCGGAAAATTTATGCATATAAAGGCAAATCGAAGAAATATCTCACAAGCAAATTATGTGAAAGAAGAAAAATAAAAAGTAAGTTATTTATGGTTCATTCACATTCTAACGAAGTTTAAAATAATATTTAGTTTTTGGATAGTGGATATTCAAAATCACATGATTGGCAATAAGTCATTATTTAAAGAGCTTGATGAGTCACAGAATATGTTAGTAAGACTTGGAGATAATAAATAGATACAAGTCGAAGGCAAAGACACTATTGTCGTGGAGACCAACGATGGTAAAGTTAAATTACTTTACAATGTCTATTTTGTTCCTAGTTTGTCACATAGTTTGTTAAGTGTTGGATATTTAATGATGGGTGTCTATGCAATTTTATTTAATAATGGAGTTTATGTTATTTCTGACAAAGATTCTAGACAGTCTATTGTTAAAGTGCAAATGACAGAAAATAAGATATTACCATTGAAGATCTCTAATGTGGGAAACCAAGCTTTTATTACTAGTGAAGATAATGAATCAAAGATGTGACACTTAAGATATAAGCATCCAACATCAAAGGAACGTAACTTTTAAATAAAAAAAAATATGGTTCTTGGATTATCCTAAATTAGTTCTCTTGGTTTATGTAAAGGATGTGTACTTGGAAAACAAACAAGGAAATCTTTTCCAAGTGGACAATCTTGGAGAGCATCAGAATATCTTGAGCTAATTCATGCTGATTTTTGTGATCCAATGAGAACTACATCGTTTGAGGGTAGTAAATTTTTCTTAATGTTTATTGATAATTTTAATCGAATAAGTTGGGTATATTTTTAGCAAATAAGTCAGAGACTTTTGAAAATTTAAGAAAATTCAAGGCACTTGTGAAAAATCAGAATGGTACCTTAATAAAGACTCTTCATACAATCGAGGAGGTGAGTTCTTATCTAAAGAATTTAATAAATTTTGTGATGAACATGGTATCCAAGGGAATTGATTGCACCTTATACATTGGAGCAAAATGGTGTAGCCGAACGAAAATATCGAATGGTTGTAGAAATGGCTAGAAGTTTGCTGAATATCAAAAGACTTCCAAATATTTTTTGGGTTGAAGCAGTATCGACATCAGTTTACCTGCTAAATATTTCTCCAACAAGGGTGGTCATAAATCAAACACCATTTGAAACATGGCGAGGTAGAAAATCATCGGTAAACCACCTGAGAAATTTTTGTAATATTGCATATGTTTTGATTAATTCTTAATTTCATCATAAACTTGAAAAGAAATCTGAAAAATGCATCTTTGTTGGATATTACAATCAATCAAAAGCATATCGGTTGTATAACCCTCTTATTGGCAAATTGGTTATAAGAAAAGATGTAGATTTTGATGAAGATTCGAATTGGAATTGGAATCCACAAAGTGAAGAGACTCAAGTTCTTATTTCAGTAGAGAATAGAACTCCAACAATTGAAGGTGTTGAATCATCTCCTTTAGCGTCACCAACTTCCTCACCATCAAATTCAAGTAGCAACTCATTATTTTGATAAGAATCTTCAGATGAATCACCTCCAAGAAAGGTCAGATCCTTGAGAGAAATTTATAAATCAGGTCAATTTGTTTTCTTCGTTACAGATCCTACAATTTTTGAAGAAGCAGTAACAAAGGAAGAAGGGCGAAATTCAATTAAAAAAAATTTATTGGCAATCCATAAAAAATAAAACATGAAAGATGGTGGATCTACCTGAATATAAGAACGTGATTGGGCTCAAGTGGGACTTTAAAATAAAATATCATGCTGATGGAACTATTCAAAAATATAATACTCGACTTGTTACAAAAGGGCATTCTCAACAACAAGGTTTTGATTTTGAAGAAACTTTTTCTCCGGTTGAGATTTGAAACGATGAGAATTTTCGTAGCATTAACTGTACAATTACATTGGCTTGTTTATCAATTTGATATTAAGTCTACATTTCCGAATGATGACTTGTGAGAAGAAGTTTATGTAGCTCAATTGGAAGGATTTATAATTAAAGATAAAGAGACGAAGGTGTACAAATTGAAAAAACACTTTATGGGTTAAAATAAACCCCACATGCATGGTATAGCAAGATTGGTGGTTATTTTAGACAATATGGTTTCACGAGAAATAAAAACGAGCTTACTCTTTATGTGAAGAAACAAGCTAGAGATGATTATTTTGTTGTGTGCTTTTATGTCGATGATATAATATATATGAGCTCTTTTGATTTTGTACTAGCTGATTTTAAATCTAATATGATGAAGAAATTTGAGATGTCAAATATGGGAATATTGTATTATTTTCTTGGTCTTGAAGTGAAGTAAAGTGTTGATGGGATTTTTATCTCACAAAGAAAATATGCGATAGATCTTCTTAAAAAATTCAATTTACTCAATTGAAATTCAACTTCTATGGCCATGAATATAAATGAGAAGTTGCAACTAGAAGATGGTTCAGAGAAAGCTAATGCAAAAAATTTTAGAAGCTTGGTTGAAGATTTAATTTATTTAACATATACTAGACTAGATATTGCTTTTTCTGTTGATGTAATTTCTAGATTTATGCAAAATCCTACGATGCATCATCTTGGAGCAACTAAAAGAATTTTATGTTATATTGTTGGAATATAGATTATAGAATTTGGTATACTAGAGTTTTAAAATTCAATCTTTGCAGATTCGTACTGATAGTGATTGGGCAAGTTCAGTGGATGATCGAAAGAACACCTTAGCTAGTGTTTTTAATCTTGGATCAGGAGCAGTTTTGTAGAGTTCAAAGAAGCAAGCTACTACTATCTTATCATCTTCAAAAGCAGAATATGTAACAGCAACTTCAGCAGCATGTCAAGCAGTTTGGATTAGAAGATTACTTGCAGATCTTCACCAATAACAAATAGATACAACTATTATTTTTTATGATAACAAGGCGACAATTACAATGACAAAAAATCCAGCTTTCTATGCGAGGACTAAGCATAATGGGACTAGTATCTTATCAAATGGAAGGCATGCCCCCTTTCTAAATGAACATGGATTGCTAATGATGAATTCCAATAGCTAAAAAGAGATTTTTATGAAAGATTTCATGCTTTTAACTTGTTAGGTATGAGTTTTCTCGCCCAGGGAGAGTTGATAAAGATAAGTGACAAACTCCATTAAACGTCTATATGCGCAGAAATAAAGATTCTAAAACCTCACTATTAATTTGACATTGTTGGTGCAATCGACCAAAGTTTGATCGGTATGATCATGAGTTTTGATGTGTGTGTCATAATGATTAATTTAGGTTTTTATATTGATTTGATGTGTGTTTGAGTCATACAGGACTTGGTGGAACACACATATGGGAGATCTCATCTTAGTGCTCGGGTCCTTAAGTTAGTGATGGATGGAGCATCCGAGGTACCACCGGACGAGGAGTAATGGAGTGGAGCTGAGGGAAGTAGACTTCCAGGCATACGCGAAGGATGACTTCGAGATAAACCAGAGTTTGGATGTACCCGAGTGATGAGAGTCAAAGGAATGGAGCTTCAAAAGGCGACTCCGAAAAGGATGAGTGTGAGTGTGTAATAGGATCAGTCGACTGGTAGGGACTGGTGTCCCTACCAGTCGACTGAACCTTCTATGAGTTTCGAACAGTAAAATCAATCGACTGATCTGTTAAAAATCTAGCAGTTGGTTGAGCATCAATCGACTGGAATTGGCATTAGTCGACTGGTGTCGGGGTAGAGTTGTTTTATTAACAGTTCTCTCCTTTATTTAATTGGAAGCTTTGAGACTTGAGAAGGATTAGCTTTTTAGTGAGAAACCTTCTTGATCAAGTGCTCAAGGCTTCAAAGTCTACTCTCTTCCTCAAACCCTAATTCTTATATTGTAAAGGGAAGAGAGACATTGTGAGAGGTTCTCCACCGAGAAGGAGAAAGCTTAGCCGGAGATTGCCATGGATTAATCCACCGAAGGATTGAGGGTTTGTCCACCTCAAGGATAGGTCATGAAGTAGGAGCAAGCAATCTCCGAACCATGTAAAAGATTAAATGTTAGCATTGTTCTTAATTGTTTGGTTTGCATTTCCACTAGCGCAACTAACCATGTAAGAAGAGCAAGCAATTTAGGTGACGAGCTATTCACCCTCTTCTAGTTGAGTCATCGATCCCAACAGGCATGCCTTGGAAGATGATAAACCTACTTAGGAAATAATATAAAGTTCATCAATTTCTAAGGGTTGAATTCAAAAGTCAGCACAAAATGGCCAACAATTTTAATATACTTTAATTTACCATGCTTTAAAATTTGTAACATATTTATGACTCTTTTATGTTTCTTATGTGTGAGTCTTTTAAGTTCCCTATGTCTTTAAGAGTCTTTTATGTTTTTAATAAGTCCATCTATTAGCATTTATGTTGCTTGAGTCCTTTATGAGTCCTAGTATAAATGTGTGTATTTCTATAATGCTAGGATAGAAAATAAATATCAATATTTTGAGAGTTCTTTTTGGTTGTGTGATACAATCCTCTTATGGTGTGATGCCTAAGAACCCCTAGGTGTGATACCTAAGATTATATATTCCTTACCTCTTTATTTTAGATTTTCACTCTCCAAACTGCCCAATACTCAATCTCTTCTTGTGATATACAACTGCGATTCATGGTTTTGATAATAAGTCTAAATGTGTTAACTTTATTCTAGATCTTTTTGAAATAAGTCTTGATGGGGTTGAGTACCCCGTGGCTAGCACGTGGACTGAAGAAGTTGTGTGGCAAGATCTACCGAGTCTGAACGACTCTCTTTCCGGAGCTCCCGAGACCCTCTTGCGAAGGGGATCCCCCGAGACCCCCGCGGGTAGACACGCCCCGGAGATCAAATTAGAGGACACCCTCCCGAGATCATATCGGGAAGCCAGGTCCCCCTCGGGACGGCGAAACGGCCGGGACCTCCCGGGCCAGAAGACCTCGAGATCATCTCGGGGTAGCGGAGCCCAATAAGCACTCGACCTCAAGTAACAGTCCCCCTTTCTTCGGGACTACGGGTAACCATCACCCATTATAGCGGAGTCATCATGACCCATAATTGTCGCAACGAGCCAAACTTAATGGTGGAGTGGACCGTTGCAAAGGTTATCCTATAACCGACAATTGGGAGGACGTGGTCAAGATCGTGGAGACGCGTGAGACAACCGCCGCAGGTATAAAAGGTACTCCAACCCCTCTAGTGAAGGGGTTACACACTCTCTCTCTACTTCACGCATCTCTTTTCTGCCTTCTCTTCATCTCCTGGATCAAGGCACTGACTTGAGTGTTGGAGTGGGCTCCGCTGGACAACCTCCGGCATGTTCCCCTAACGCTCGTGTTAATCTCACAGGGTGTAAGTTCTTCCTTTAGTGTCAGCATCCGTGTGGGCTGAACCCTGGTGACTAGCCATCGACGTCGATTCCTTCTGGAACAAGTTTGGCGCCATATGTGGGAAACCAATAAAGCACCAGAAGGAGCACCGATGGAAGAGCTAGTGGGACAATCCATCGTCCTGACAAAAGAGGAACTGGATCGCTTGGTGGCGAACGCGATCAAAGGGTCACTCGAACAACACCAAATCGAGCAAGCCGCCTCACAGCGAGGTGCTTTTGTGCGGGAGGAAATCCCCAGAATCTCCATCTCGTACCCCCAACCACAAAGATCCGTCACACCACCGGGGCGATGCGCCGGAGTAGGCCCGGACCACTGACGAGGCTCTCCCGGAGATATTGAGAAAGCCAACTCGGTAGCCTCTAGCGCGCTGAGACATGAAGATGGACAGGGAAAGATGAAAGAACCTAAAGCCTCCCCTAAGGCCCCCTCTACTCCCTTCTCATCTGAGATAGTGGAAGACCCCATACCGAAGCTGTTTCGCGGGCCTGGGATTACTGATTACGACGGGAAGACAGATCTAGAGGATCATGTCTTTAAGTTTAAAAATGTGACAGTCCTACACCAGTATACCGACGGTGTAAAGTGTCGGGTGTTCTTGAACACCCTATCCGGAGCAGCCCAACGATGGTTCCAGAGGCTGCCCTCAGGTTCTATCAACTCCTTCATGAAGTTTAGAACTGCCTTCCTCCACCACTTTGCCAGTAGTCGTCGCTATCAGAAGACGACACTCAATCTATTTGCTCTCAAGCAGAAGACGAAAGAGTCGCTCAAGGAGTACATCCAGCGGTTCAATCGAGTGGCGTAAGATGTGCCAAGTGCGACGTCGAAGATCCTCGTCAGCACCTGCACCCAAGGGCTCTCGGAAGGGGATTTTTTTAGATCATTGGTGAAGAAGCCACCTGCCAACTTCGATGATCTGCTGGGGCATTCGGTCAAGCACGTCAACGTGGAGGAGGTGCAATTCGCCCGTCGCAAGGAACCAGCTGGAGTCCCTCCTCAAGCCGTTACTCGGTCCGAAAGAAGGGGGCCTCCAGCGCCAACCCAAAGAAAATACCTTCTCCTGGGGAAGGACCAGTGGACTAGAAGACGGAGACTGGTCGAGAAAGTGGACACCGAGCAGCCGGAGCCACTGATGAAGTACTGCGGCTTCCACAACAGTACTACACATTTCACCGAGGAGTATTATGCCTTAAAGAAAAAATTGAGTGAAGAGACAGACTTCAAACCTCAGAAAAAGTGAAAGAAGATGGGGTATCGCCGAAATTCCCCTAGGCGAAGCTGTTCTCCCAGACACTGGTCTCGATCGCGGACCCAAGGAAGGAGGTCCCCCTCCTTGGAAAGACCCCTGCACGCGGCCCGCCCTCTGGGCATGTAGGAGTAATCTCCGGAGGACCCACCGGAGGATATTCCCATCGGGCAAAGATGTCCAACACCGGCGTTTGGAGAATTATGCAATTGGGACGAGTTGGAATCAGGAGCACGACCCTACGATCTCATTCGACCCCGAAGACTTGGAAGAATGGGAAGCTCCCCATGAAGATGCCCTGGTGATCCTTACCTGCATCGCCAACTATGAGGTCAAGCGCATCTTCGTGGATACAAGAAGTTCCGTGAACATCCTGTACAAGGCTGCTCAGGATCAGATGCAGATCGACGAGGATGAACTACTTCTGGTCTCAACCCCGCTGTTCGGCTTCACCGGGTATCGAGTATAGCCGATAGGGCAAATCACCTTATCGCTATCATTGGGCAGCGACCTGCTCGAGAGGACCAGGAGGATATCCTTTTTGATCGTGGACGCTCCCTCATCCTACAACGCCATCTTGGGGCACCCGGCGCTCAGTGTCTTCCAGGCAGTGGTCTCTGTCTACCACCAGAAGATAAAATTCCCGGTAGGCGACCGAGTGGCTGAAGTCAAAGGGGACCAACTGGTGTCTCGGTGATGCTACAGTGGGGAAGTCAGATTGGAATCCTGGAAAAACCCGAGGGCGCAGGAAGACTAACTGGAGGAAGCAGCCATTCATGGGAGGACAGGGCCAAAAAGCTCAAGAGGCCAGAGCAGGCCAACTATCTCCAACCCTGTCACCCTCGATAAGATTTGTGTGGCATATTATGTACACGCCTGTGTATTCTTGCTGCCTTGCAGTGAAATTCATGAAATAAAGGAGCGTGTCATCACAAAAGTGGTAGTACATCAAACAAAAACCCTAATGTCTCGCGTTGCTGCGGATGCCCAGGGTACTTAGGCTTGGTCTGGGTGCTACAGACGCCCGACCAAGAAATAAAAACCCTAATACCTCGCGATGCTGCGGATGCCCGAGGTACTTAGGCTTGGTCTGGGTGCTACAGACGCTCGACCAAGAAACAAAAACCCTAATACCTCATGGTGCTGCGGATGCCCGAGGTACTTAGGCTTGGTCTAGGTGCTACAGACGCCCGACCAAGAAATAAAAATCCTGATATCTCATGGTGCAGCGAATGCTCGGGGTACATAGGCTTGGTCTGGGTGCTACAGACGCACGACCAAGAAACAAAAACCCTAATACCTCACGGTGCTGCGGATGCCCGGGGTACTTAGGCTTGGTTTGGGTACATAGACGCCCAACCAAGAAACCAAACCCTAATACCTCGCGGTGCTTGATGGACCCAAAATACTAGGTTAAAGTTGTCACGAATGTGGATCCATCAGAATTTAGAATTTATAAATGTGCTGGAAACCCTTTTTGCAATCAGAGAATAAAAGCGTAGTAAAGGGGCCACAGGTCGTATTTTTCCAAGGGCTAGTTCAAGTTGTGTGATTCGTGCTCGAGTTTATGTGTCGTTAATGCTTTTGGGTTTCAAATAAATTCTGGAGTTTGGTTTCGAATAGACAAGAAAATGCAATAGAAAGAAATGAAGGCTTGATACTCAATGTAAGACAACCTAAAAATGAATTAATCACATCACTTAGAAAACAAGGCTATTCATGGAATGAAATGCATGAATGAAGAAATGAACTTCGGAATTGAATGCAGCAGTATAAGAAATGAAATTACAGAATTGAAATTTCATGAATTCAAGCACTAAACTTGATACCAAGAAAAGGAAAACCTTGTACCGGAAACAAAATCTAAATGTAGTATTGAATTTCAACTTGGTACAAGGAGAGCAGCACTACACTACTGTAAAACTACTGATGTAACAATCAAATTCGAAACAACAGATTGAATACAAAATTCTGAATAAAACTATTGCAGAAATGAAATGCAAAGCTTATTAACTCGAATTATATGCATGCATGTATTAAACTGAATGCTAGAAACAAACAAGGATAAACTGAATTCGAATCACTAATCTAAGGTTCAGATTCAATTAAGAAGAGTTACTGATTTCTTGACACCAAAATTCAGAAGCAAATGACTGAAATTGCAGAAATAAGCTAAAATTGCAGAAATGGGAATCAATTTGCTGAACTATGAATCAAAATTGCAATCGAACTGATACACAGAAGTTTATCTCAATTTCTATGTGAAAGAAACAAGCCACAATGTATAAATGCAGACAAAGAACTCACACATGCTTAACACGAAATTCAGGAACCAATAGGTACAAACTCATCCGCAAGAGAACACTAAATTCAGAAATAGATAATGTGCAGATCTGAATGCAAACATCAGTAAACCACTGAATTCAAGAACTCACGAGCTAACTGAAACCAATTGTGCCAACTAGTACTAGAAATGATTCAGAAGTAACTAGAATTTCGTATATAAAATGCAGAAACTAAAGACTGATTTGCATAATTAAACCTGATGCACAACAGCTGATCAAGTGCAGAAATGAACTAAACATGAAATAAATTGAAACTTAAGACAACTATTCATTAGACAAGTTTCCTAGTCAACTACTTGCAGAATGACACGTAATGAGGGCTGAAACAACTAAAGATAAAGAGCTAAAACAACTGATATGAATGCAGAACTGTAACTGAAACTGCAGATCAAGAACTGATACACAGCTTAAATTCTGATACGCAAGCAGCAAAACACAAATTGAACTAAGATCGAAAGCTATTGTTATCTAAACAAATTCCCGAACTAATTGTCTTGCAGAATTAAAACCTAATTAAGGAAAAACAATTCAAAAATTGAAAGTAGCATAGCTGATACAAATACAGAAAATAGAATTGCTGAAATAGAATTGAGATTACATCTAAAACAAGAAGAAATGCAACTAAAAACTAATTCTCGACCCTTCCTTGTATCAAGACCACCTTGTTCGTCACGCAAGGGCAAGCCAAGAACCCCTTAAACTCGCAAATCAGTGGAAAATTGGCTCCAATTCAGATCTTGCTCAAAACTGCACATAGCTGGAAAATTCCAATTCAAACTCTTAGATCTCGATGTGGAAGGATGCGGTGATGATTAGGAAGTCATCTGAGCTCATCCTAGGACCCCTGAAGATGACTCAAATGGATGGAAATGGCTCGCGATCAGATCCAAAAGCTCAAATCGCAGATCTGCCGAAACCCTCAAGAAGCTCTGCATCCGGCGCAATCTTGAGCTGAAATTGCCATGAAACCTTCTCCCAAAGATCCAAATCTTGCTCCAAGGTGCTGATCGAGTTGGCCACGCCTTCACTGAAGAAAATCGCCAAAGAATGAAGAAGAACTGAAGAAGAACGAAGCTGAGCTGCGAAGACGCGACCCTGAGATCTGCCGAGGGAATTCCAATTTAAACTTAAACCATTTAATTTGGACGGCTGAGATTGATTCCGCTTCATCCAACGGTGGATCCTTGTCCGATTTGATTCAAATTTTCCAGATCTTGATCAGAGGTCAGGATCATCTTCGTGGTAGCTCGGATCTGCCAGATCTCCAATGGATGGTTCAAATCACTTTGATCTTTGAATGGATGGTCTAGATCCCTCTGATCGTGATCCAACGGCTAGATGATCTCCGATTGGGCTAAAACTCTCAGATCTTGATCTGATCGCTTGATTAGCCTTAATCGCAGCTCGGATTGATCAGAAGTTCTCAGATGGTCTAGATCTAACCGTTCTTGCATCGGACGGTCCAAATGAATCGACGCTTGATCACTTGATCTAGTCCACTTTGACTCAGTATTTGACTCAACATGACCTAGGTCCATGATCCCTTCAAGCCTACAAAAGTAGATCAAAAATTAAGTGGCAAAACAACTCAAATATATTAAAATTTGCAATTAAGTCCAAAAAGAGTATAAATCCTAAAAACTAGGGTAAATCCACAATTACACAAGTAAAATATGGGTCAAACACGGATTTAAGCATATGAAATGATCAATAAAATGACACTTATCAACTCCCCCACACTTAAGCTTGAGCGTCTCGCGAAAAGTACTAAATATGTATCCCCTAGCTTTTTCTCAAACATAAGTAGAAGCAATTGAAAAGAAATTACCTTGGGTTGTTAATTCTCAAAAATCTAAACTCTATGGATTAGTATCTTGTCCTTAAATCAACAACTTAGCAATTCAACCTTCATGATTCATTGAGATGAATTTCACTCACTAAACCTCTCAAGGGAAACTTTTGGTGGCTCTCTTCCTAAGTTTTAAGTACATGATGAAATTAGAGCTTACTCATACACACATACTTCTTACACTACCATAAGCTTGCTTATTATCTACTCTCCACCATTATTCATGATTAGAATCAATCATCTATAAAAGCTTATTCAAACAAGTGGAAGATATAGAAGATGGTAAAAATTGAAATAGAAGACATGAAAATAGCAAATTTGATGGAATGGAAGACTTGAATGCTTAAGGATATTTTTGATGCCCTTTGCCCCTTATTTCAGTCCACATAATGAAATCCAAAGTGTGATGGAGTGAGTCTTTGCAATGCCCTTCAAAAATTGTATGAGAAGACTTCATTAATTCCTTTGTGTCAATTCACTCTTGCGTGCCAAACTTGTGTCCTCTTTTCCTTTTTTGATTTTCTTTCCTTTCTTTTCGTGTCTCTAAAGATATCAGAATGATGGTGCAGATCTTCAGTTTGAATGAACTTTCTTCACTAATTGCATTGTGCCGAAACTTCAATTGGATACCAACTTGCTTCTTTGTTTCTTTTTTCTGTTTTTTTTCAAATTGTTTTCTTTTTTTTTAACTCTTCTAATGGATCACTTCAGATCAGGAACACAATTTCCTATTTCAGATTACAACTCCACATTCCAATCTAATTCGTGACAGCAAATTGCATCAAATAGAAATGGCAGATTTAAATGCCTCAATTCTTGTTTTGATTCCATCCACACTGATTTTTCTTCCTTGCGATTTTACAGCAGTTCTTTAATAGATTCAGCAGCACGCAATCCATTCTAAGAAGCTAGAATTGTCAAGCTCTTCATCCCTGCAAATTCCCAGTTATTATCAGCAGTAATTCAGCTAGTAGTGGTGAATTCATTCCAAACTGTTTTTTTTCTTCTTTTCTTTTTCTGGTCTGATCTGAAAATCCTAGCAGCTGCATTTCTTTCAGTTTTGATTAGCAGTGGAGACACTCAACATTTCTGATAGATTTGTGTACTTATTTCCTCAATTCACAACTTCGGAAAATCAAATCAAGTCTCAAGTTGATACAAAAACTGTCTTACCAACATTCCATCTGATTTCTCTGTTTTTCTACTGCATTCTCAGCTTATATTCTCCATTTAATTGCTCTCCACAATCTCTGATAGCTGTCGAGTGATTTGGCTTAAGTTCTTATCAGCAAACATTGCCATAAACTCAGTTTCAGCTCACCTTAGCCCAGCTGCACTTCAATTACTAACTTCACAGATTTTTTTTCTGTTTTGCACCAATCTCCACCTTGACTTCAAATTGCACAGCTTTAAATCAGTCTCTTAACAAAGTGTTGCTGATTCTAACTCCATAATTCCAACATGAGCCTAATCACTTCAGTCCCAATATAATTTCACAGATTTTCTTTCCTTGGCACAGTTTTTTTTTTCAAAATGTTTCCAACACACTAGTCACTCCCCCACACTTAATTCTTTGTCCGTCTCAGGCAAAATAACATCAAAGAACATCTCCAAACAAACAAGTCCCTAGAAAGCATGGTTAGGAATAGGAAATAAGTAAAGAAAATAGAATGTACATGATTATTGCCAAAAATTGACATGGAAAGGTAAACAAATTTATTAGCCTCTATAGATGTGATCTAATAATTGAAATATGATTTTGAAAGAACCTAAGCAAGTTCTAGAGTAAAATCACATGTATGTGTCACAAAAATAAGGCTAATCCTCACTAGGTAAAAATAATTCATCTCAAGTCCTCAATCAAGAATCCATAGCCAAGTAGTACTCAAGAATGCATCCAAGATTTCATCCATGAGCTTAAACCCTAAGTTTTAACAATCAAATTTAATTTGTTTTCAAAAGACTCTAAAATGCTATGAAGATAACCTAAAGGGATACATTTATTCCTACTCATGAAGAAAAAGTTTCTAAAAGACATAAAATGGCATTTAAAGTGTCTTTTTATTCATTCTACCCTATTCATGCATTTATTAGCAAGAATTCATTTTAAAGGAAAATTCTACTTCTAGCAAGCATAAAGATGAACAAGGCAATGAAAGAAAATACAAGAAAGAGTAAACTCCCCTTTATTTCTGGTGGTCGGAGTCTATCAAGAAATAACCTCCATCTTGGTAGTGGAGGGGTAGGAGTAACTGAAAAAGTTTCCTTCATTTGCTCAATTTTATTTTGCATTCCTCCCCCACACTTAGACTTTACAATAAACTGTTCAGGTGGCCGAAGATGATTTAAGTACAATAGCCACTTCAGAGGTGGAGTGTTATAAGTCAAAGCAAGATCATCTCCCTCCTCTTTATTCTTTTTGGAAAATCGTCCAGGAGGTCGAAGACTGTCTAGATGTAGTACCCACTCAAGAAATCTCTGGGACCCTGCAAAAACATGTAAAACCTGTAGGATCGATGCACGTGAGAGGGGGGGTGAATCACGTGCGTTTTTCAAAAAAAATCAAAGCGCTTTAAAAAGCGTGCACAGCGGAAACGAAAGAAACAAAAAAAACAAACACACTAACACAGACGAGTTTTACTTCGTTCGGAGCCTTCGTCGACTCCTACTCGAAGGCCCAGGTCCCTCAGACCTTTCCGTTGGGCAATCCACTAATATTCTCTACCGGCAAGCACCGATAGAGTAAGCGAGTACAGAGGAATTGAAAGTGTGACAACCCCACACTTTCAAGCAATTAAATGCAATAAACTATATATAAAAAAATTATCTTTTTACCGACGTCCGGAGTAGGTCGACTCTTTCGGGGCAGCAGGACGTCGTCGGCTCGAAGTGAAGTGTTTCCGGAGCAAGGCGCGAGCGTAGAAGAACTTGGAGACTTTTGAAGAAGTGTTGTTTCAAGCCTTGGTCGAGGGCTCTATTTATAGCCCTGGGGGCGCCCGAAACGTCCGGGGCGCCCCCCTGCGTGGCTCCCGATCCGCAGCCCTCTCGGTCAAGCATTTGATCTCTTTATCTTCGGGATCAGCCTTGACCGGGGCGCCCGAAGCGCTCGGGGCGCCTCCCTTGACCGGTCAAAACCTCATCTCGTTGGCTTCGCGAGGGCGAGCTTCGGCAGCTGATTCTGCGTGGCACAGTGGGCGCCCGCGACACGCGGGGCGCCCGACATGTGGGGCGCCCGATATGCGCGGGGCGCCCTGAATAGCGCTGCTGTCGGGGCTTTTCTTGGTCTGCTGACTTGTTTGACTCTGGGGGGCGCCCGAAACATCCGGGGCGCCCAGCTCAGCTACTGCCTCACTCCTTTGAGGCTCTCTGAGCTGCAGATACACAGTCCTTCGGTCCTGCATCCAGGGTTAGTCCAAAACAGCAAATAAAGTGTTAGATTATACAGCCTGGGCTGTCTTGGTTCTGACTTTGGTTCTCCGAAATGGAGCCCTAGGTCGAACCGACGCCTACTGTTCCCTTGACGGGGAACGCGTCCTCACTGGTTCGCTCCTCCAGTGACTTACCTCACTTACCCTTTGTGCAGCTTTACTTAACTTCTTGACCCACCAGGACTTCCTGCCAAGGCTCAACCACCTTGGTCTTCCTGCCAAGTCTCAACCAACTTGGTCTTCAGCCAGTTGTCAGGTCCCGCGGACCCAACTGGACTTCCCGCCAGGACTCAACCATCCTGGACTTCAGCCTGGTGTCTGGTCCTGAGTCTTTCAACCCTGCACACTTAGTAAAGAGGTTAAACACCAACAACCCTAACTTTAACCACTTTGTCATACATCAAAACCCGAGTTTGACCGTTAGTGCAAACTGCGCCAACAATCTCCCCCTTTTTGATGTATTGACAACTCAGGTTAAAGTTAGAAAAAAAACAGCAGATATGAACTTGCATAAACATGCAAACAATATAACACAAGCATAGGTAGGTAAATGAATGTGAAATAAGCATGCTGTTTGCAATTTTCTAACCCTTTTTACCCTACTTGGTAAATTAATGTGAAATAAGCATGCTGTTTGCAATTTTTCTAACCCTTTTTACCCTACTCTCCCCCTTTGTCATTCATCAAAAAGAATATAAGCATAATAACTTTTAAGGGAGTAGAAATATAGGCTAAATGTTAAAAAAAAACTAGTCTTAAATCTATTAACTTAGCTTTCAAAAAAGGTATTTTGACCTCAGCTCCCCCTGGACCAAGTAATGATTGTGGTCCCTTTTCATATATCTAACTCTAGTTACTGACTAACTATCTAGATGATAGTAGTGTTCACTGAGTTAGTCAAGTCAAGTAATAATGTCTAGCTCAGATTTTAGTGCAAGACTACTTGACTTGATTACTATAACGTAGGTATTTTACGCCCAGACTTACTGTGATGCACTGACTTAAGCATTCGGAAGTCCAGGCAGAGTCCTATGCGTCTCACAACCGTTCTATGTTTTTGCAAACACAAACAAGTTAATCTTAATGTGTTTTGTGAGATGCGGCTACCTAAAACTATAGGTTCATGCAATTCTAGGGGTCAAGCTTAGGCTAAGTCTGCCAGTTTTGAAAATCAGATTTTGAAAGACAATAAAAGTTCTTGAAAACCACATTTGAAAAGTTCGTGTTTAAGTTAAATTTGAAAGATAATAAACTTTAAAAACAAGTTTGAAAAATCCATGTTTTTAAACTCACAAACTTAAAAAGTTAACTTAAGCTTATCAGGTCAGTCCTAGTCTTTTGTACTTGAGTTCTGTAAATTTGGTGGGATCCCCAGTCATGTGTCTGGAGCATCCACTGTCAATGATCCATTTGTTTTCCTACAGTTAAGTAAAAAGTTTTAGATTTTAGGTTGAGTTTTTGAAAATTTAAAAAAAAAATTAAAGACGATTTAAAAACTTTAGTTTGAATTTTAAATTTGAGTTATGTTAATTTTGATTTTGAATTTTATTTTTATTTGAATTTGAATTTTGTTTGAATTTGAATTTGACTTTTAATTTTTGAATTTTAAATTTTGAATTTGAATTTTTGAATTTGAATTTTTGAATTTAAATTTTTGAATTTGAATTTTTTGAATTTGAATTTTTGAATTTGAATTTTTTGAATTTGAATTTTTGAATTTGAATTTTTGAATTTGAATTTTTTGAATTTGAATTTGAATTTTAATTTTTGAATTTGAATTTTAATTTTAATTTTTGAATTTGAATTTTAATTTTAATTTTTGAATTTGAATTTTTGAATTTGAATTTTTGAATTTGAATTTTTGAATTTGAATTTTAATTTTAATTTTTGAATTTTAATTTTTTGAATTTGAATTTTTGAATTTGAATTTTTTGAATTTGAATTTGAATTTTAATTTTTGAATTTGAATTTTAATTTTAATTTTTGAATTTGAATTTTTGAATTTGAATTTTTGAATTTGAATTTTTGAATTTGAATTTTAATTTGAATTTTTTGAATTTGAATTTTTGAATTTGAATTTTTTGAATTTGAATTTTTAAATTTGAATAATTTAAATTTGGTTATCCTTATTCATCTCACTCGGTCTAAGTCATCAATCAAGGGAGTCCTATGATTTTGTGAGATGATTTTGAGTTTGATTAGAAAAGTTAACTTGACCTTGTGTTAGATCTAAGTTTAACAAGTAGTAATTTAAAAGTACACTTCAATAATTGGCTTCCAGGCCATGGCGAGGCACAGTGGCCTTCTTTGGCCGAAGCCTTATTGGAGCAACAACCATTTTCTAGGCAAAGCCGCTTAAAGAAGTTGAACTTTTAACTTACTCATTGAAAACCTTGGTACTAAATAGTACAAGATTCAAATTAACTTTAAAGCTAATCCTAAGTGCCCACCTAGGCAGAGGCTGATTTTAAGGTGCCAACTAGTTTGGAGCCTCCCCCTAAATTGTAGACTGGGTGTCTAGGGTCAATGTAATAGATGTCCCTTTTTGGGACATAAAATTGATTCTGACCTACTTGCTTTGTTAGATAAGCTTTCGGGACCCACGCTTTTCGTTGATTTTTGCGGGGGTGGATAAAGGAGATAAAAGATCTTTGGTTCGATCTTGATTTATATCCTATCCCAGATTTGTTGTACATGCCCTTTTGTGATCCAAGAATAAGGTCAAGGTTCTTGGATCGGGTTGTAAAAGTTGCTAGTAGATCCTTAAGTTTTAGGACTTCACCCTTTAGGGTTGAGTTTTCAGTTTCAAGCTCAATTAATTTTTGATTTTGAGTTTGTTCAGTTAATGTTCTGGTATTAATTAATTGCTCCTTAAGGTCTTGATTTTCCTTAAGAAGCTGGTCATTTCTAGATTCAGATGCAAGCAATTTTTTATTCAAGACAGAAATAATTTTAAAGAACTTTTCATTTACTGAATCTAAATATACCTTAGTAGAGCCGTCTGAAAATAGTCCGATCTCTTGGCTCGACTCGTATTCGGAATCCTCGTCTTGATCCGAGTCCGATTCTGGTCCGGTTGCCATCAGTGCGAGGTAGCTTGCGTTCTTCGGTTGTTCATTGTCGGAATCGTCCGAGCTTTCATCCCACGTAGCTTGAAGAGCCTTCTTCTTTTTGTTCTTAGTGGGTTGGTCCTCTTTCTTGTAAGGGCATTCATGTTTGAAATGCCCTTTTCTGTTACAGCCGAAGCAGATCATTTTGCTTTTACCTTCAGTGCTGTAGGGCTTCATTACCTTTTGAATATCTTTCTTTGAAAATTTGTTCTTCCTTTTGGTGAACATTTTTCTTACCAAGTTCACCAGTTGTTCTTCTTCATCAGAGCCTGACTCATCTTCAGGTTCTTCTTGGATTTTTCTCTTTGATTTGGCTTCCTTTGGTGAACCTGCAAATAAAGCTAGCCCTTTCTCGACCTTGGCGTTAGTTTGCTCATGCAGCTCTAATTCACAAAATAGTTCATCCAGATTTATTTTTGAAAGGTTCCTAGAAATTTTATAGGCATCTATAATAGATGCCCATAGTGAGTTTCTAGGAAACGCATTTAACGCGTACCTTATGATGTCCCGGTTCTCCTGTTTGTGCCCGATCATGTGGAGTCCATTCAATATGTTCTTAATCCGGGCGTGGAGTTGACTTGCTGATTCTCCTTCCTGCATTTTGATGTTAAATAATTTATTCAATAATAGATCTCTCTTTGTTACCTTTGCATCAGAAGTGCCTTCATGTAATTCTGTTAATTTGTCCCATAGCTCCTTCGCCGAGTCGGTTGGTCCAATTCTGTTTAGCTCCTCTTTGGTAAGTCCGCACTGGAGGGTGTTCTGAGCTTTGAACTCGGTCTGAGCCTTTTTCTTCATCTCTGAGTTCCATCTGTCGGGCCTTAGTGGAGCATTATTTCCCTCATCCATTGGCGGTGTGTAGCCTGTTTGAACTGCAAACCACTGATCCATGTCGGTCTTCAGATAAACCTCCATCCTTCTCTTCCAGTAGGGAAAGTCTTCCCTATTAAGAGGGGAGGGCGAGCAGTGCTATAGCCTTCACCTTGGGCCATCTGAAATAGACCACACAAAAACTTGTCCCAAGACTAGGTCTTGGATTAGTAGTGTGGTAGGAAGAGGAGAAGAGAGCGACTCGAAATGGTGTTGCACCAAATTCGAGTAAAATCAAATGAACGGAAAAATAATCCAAATCTAGGCAACACTACCTAATTTAGATTATGTGTAGCGAAAAACCAAAAATCGAAAAAAAACTGGATTTCCCCCGGCTCTTATGGTGGTTGCACCGATACAGAGCGTACCCTGCTCTGATACCACTTGTAGGATCGATGCACGTGAAAGGGGGGGGGGGGTGAATCACGTGCGTTTTTCAAAAAAAATCAAAGCGCTTTAAAAAGCGTGCACAGCGGAAACGAAAGAAACAAAAAAAACAAACACACTAACACAGACGAGTTTTACTTCGTTCGGAGCCTTCGTCGACTCCTACTCGAAGGCCCAGGTCCCTCGGACCTTTCCGTTGGGCAATCCACTAATATTCTCTACCGGCAAGCACCGATAGAGTAAGCGAGTATAGAGGAATTGAAAGTGTGACAACCCCACACTTTCAAGCAATTAAATGCAATAAACTATATATAAAAAAATTATCTTTTTACCGACGTCCGGAGTAGGTCGACTCTTTCGGGGCAGCAGGACGTCGTCGGCTCGAAGTGAAGTGTTTCCGGAGCAAGGCGCGAGCGTAGAAGAACTTGGAGACTTTTGAAGAAGTGTTGTTTCAAGCCTTGGTCGAGGGCTCTATTTATAGCCCTGGGGGCGCCCGAAACGTCCGGGGCGCCCCCCTGCGTGGCTCCCGATCCGCAGCCCTCTCGGTCAAGCATTTGATCTCTTTATCTTCGGGATCAGCCTTAACCGGGGCGCCCGAAGCGCTCGGGCGCCTCCCTTGACCGGTCAAAACCTCATCTCGTTGGCTTCGCGAGGGCGAGCTTCGGCAGCTGATTCTGCGTGGCACAGTGGGCGCCCGCGACACGCGGGGCGCCCGACATGTGGGGCGCCCGATATGCGCGGGGCGCCCTGAATAGCGCTGCTGTCGGGGCTTTTCTTGGTCTGCTGACTTGTTTGACTCTGGGGGGCGCCCGAAACATCCGGGGCGCCCAGCTCAGCTACTGCCTCACTCCTTTGAGGCTCTCTGAGCTGCAGATACACAGTCCTTCGGTCCTGCATCCAGGGTTAGTCCAAAACAGCAAATAAAGTGTTAGATTATACAGCCTGGGCTATCTTGGTTCTGACTTTGGTTCTCCGAAATGGAGCCCTAGGTCGAACCGACGCCTACTGTTCCCTTGACGGGGAACGCGTCCTCACTGGTTCGCTCCTCCAGTGACTTACCTCACTTACCCTTTGTGCAGCTTTACTTAACTTCTTGACCCACCAGGACTTCCTGCCAAGGCTCAACCACCTTGGTCTTCCTGCCAAGTCTCAACCAACTTGGTCTTCAGCCAGTTGTCAGGTCCCGCGGACCCAACTGGACTTCCCGCCAGGACTCAACCATCCTGGACTTCAGCCTGGTGTCTGGTCCTGAGTCTTTCAACCCTGCACACTTAGTAAAGAGGTTAAACACCAACAACCCTAACTTTAACCACTTTGTCATACATCAAAACCCGAGTTTGACCGTTAGTGCAAACTGCGCCAACAAAACCTTCCTCAAGCGTGTAGGGTAAAATAAAAGTGCAATTGTAACGCCCCGAAATTTCCATATTGAAGTTCTTAAAGTCCTTAGAACTATTTAAAAATGTTTTAGAAATATTCTAGATATTTTTAGGAATTTTTAGAATATTTTTATGAAATTTTCCGATTCCGTTTAGTATTTTTATAAAAAGAAATAGAGTTTTCGGCAAAAAGTTGCCTGGACGAGTTTTGAACCCGAGACCTCCCATGGGACCAACGACTTAAGTTGGTCGGGTTAACCAGGAGCCCCAGCAGGGGTGTACTGAAAGAAAATAGAGAGATATTAAGTTAAGTTATAAGTTAGACTTAAATACCCTAAGTATAAATAGATAATTAAAGAGAGAAATTTTATTTCTCTCAAACCCTTCCTCGCCCAAGCCGCACGCACGCCCCCTCCTCTCCTCTCTTGGGCGAAACCACACCAAGCCCTAGGACTTTCCTCCGGTGGCCCAATGAGACATGGGTGACTTATTGGGGACAAGTCTCAACTGACGAAGTTGAGAGCTTCTAGGCAATCGGAGAAAGGAGTGGGGTGACCTCGGTGTCCAGGCGATAGCATAAGCTTTCAAGCGATTGGAGACAACGTGATCCAGCTATCCAAAAGAGCCAGTCAAGGTAGACATTTGACAATGCTCTAGGAGCTTAGAGGGAGTCTAGGTGATTGGAGTCTATGAAAATATTATTGACGGAGATAAAGTTTGCAGCCACGTCCTCTAAGTGACTAGAAAGGTTTCAGCCGACCAAAGTAGTGTCAAGTCAACTTGGGTTCTATAAATAGAGGCTCTAGGCTCTTGTTTGAGAAACAATAAACACAAGGAAGTTCAATTATTCTCTCTTCTTACAAGTGCTTGTGCTATTGTGCTAGTGTTATGTGCTCATGATCTTCAAAGTTCAAAAGGCAATTAGGGTTTGTAAACTGTCTCATTAGTTGCCATACATTTTTATCATCGTGCTTAACTTTGTATGCACACTACAATAAATTTGAATTTTCGCAGTGCACAATTAATCTATCTACAATGCGTATCGCATGCTGCACAACTCAAAGTTGTTAAAAATCCTAACACATCGACAGTGTACGACCGCATGCTACAGTTAAGGGAATTCGCAATGCTAAGTAAATGTATCCATACCTTGAATAATCGTTTATAAATTGTTGATGCAGTCTGGTCCGATTGTTGTTTTGATGTTGACAATGATTTAAGTTTGGTTGAGCGAATTTGGATTAAGTCCTGGTCGAGGACTGGGCATGAAACCCTGGTGAGTGAAGCCAGGTCCTAGCTTGGGAAGCTAGGTGATGAAAATCCTGGTGAGTGAAGCCAGGTCCTAGCTTGGGAAGCTAGGTGATGGAAATCCTGGTGAGTGAAGCCAGGTCCTAGCTTGGGAAGCTAGGTGATGGGAATCCTGGTGAGTGAAGCTAGGCCCTAGCTTGGGAAGCTAGGTGATGGAAATCCTGGTGAGTGAAGCCAGGTCCTAGCTTGGGAAGCTAGGTGATGGAAATCCTGGTGAGTGAAGCCAGGTCCTAACTTGGGAAGCTAGGTGATGGAAATCCTAGTGAGTGAAGCCAGGTCCTAGCTTAGGAAGCTAGGTGACTGAAATCCTGGTAAGTGAAGCCAGGTTGAAATCCTAGCGAGTGAAGCTAGGTTGAAATCCCGGTGAGTGAAGCCGGGCGACCGAAACCTTGGTGAGTGAAGCCAGGTCCTAGCTTGGGAAGCTAGGTTGAATGAAGTCCCGGTGAGTGAAGCTGGGCACGGAGTCTTGGTTCGGGGGACTGAGCACGAGTCAGAGAAGGCTGGGAGCCCGTTCTCTTGACTTAGAGTGGAATCAGCCTTGGCTGGATTGGTTTGGTGACCGATCAGGGAAGTTGACACGAACTTCCTTCGTGGATAGGTCTGGTGACCGATCCAGTGATGTCTGATCGGTCTGGTGACCGATCAGGGAGTATACAGAGACTTTGGTTATTTTCTGTTCGGCTCTTGATCGGTCTGGTGACCGATCAGGGAGAGAACAGAAGCTTTTATGATCGGCTCCTGATCGGTCTGGTGACCGATCAGGGAGACCCTCAGATCATTCTGGTGAATGATCAAATGTCGCGAGCTTCTCACTATAACCGATTAGGCTGGAGCCTGATCGGTCGGAGAGTGGCCTGATCGGTCACCAGACCGATCAGGGCACACCCTGATCGGTCCGGTGACCGATCAGTAGGCTTGGCCTGCGAAGCTAGAAAAACACTCTGCAAGGGGTGGATCGGACTGGTGACCGATCCACGACTTGAGATCGATCTGGTGATCGATCACTAGAAGTCGCGATTTCGGGTTTCTCATTGGGGACCGATCAGGCTGGAGCCTGATCGGACTGAGCCTATCCTGATCGGTCCGGTGACAGATCAGAAGCTGAACTTTAATTCAAAATACATTGTCAGAAGTTCTGATCGCGTTCTGATTTCTACTGATACACTACTGATATCTGCTCTGATCATCTGCTTATTGATTCTCTGTTGATTTGCTATGCTAAACATCTGCAAGTGTGCAGGTAACTCAGGGATTAATCAAGGAGGGTCAACCGAGTCTTTCACTACGATAGTTTGGCTATTTTCCTGTTGCTGGAAACAACGTCTTCTGGCGCGAGCTGCAACGGCTGAGAAGCCGATGACCTAGGGCTCGACTGGAGAGGGTTCAGTGAGTCCAGAGGAGGTCAGGGTTAGCTGGGCTGTTGCAGATGAGGAGCTGGCAGCCTGTAGAGAGGAGCGTCTGGTAACCTAGCGAGAAGCAGGTTAAGAGCTGGATGGCGAAGAGGAGAAGGTGTCTCAGTCTTTGGCCACAACTCAGGAGCTCCTCAAGCAACAACCTTCATTGATCAGATACTCTTGAGCAAGACTTGAGCATCATTCTTGGAGACACTACAAACTTGAGTGCTTGGAAGAAGACAGAGAGCTTGGCGAGTCCATCAGCAAGCAGACACGAAGAGTAGGGAGTTCTTGCGTGAGAGTTGTGCTGGGTGGAGCCCGGTGAAAAGTTCTTGTGTTCTTTCTGTCCTAAGTGCTCTGTAAACTTCCTTGCGTTTCTTTGTGCTTAAAGTCATCATTCTGATTGAAATGCTGTGGAGAGGTTACTCCACCGAGAAGGAGGTTCCATTCTATTCAGATTTTCAGGGGCTTGATCTGCCCACGATCAAGGGATCGCCCACCTTACGGGCACACCAAGGAGTAGGGGCAAGTTATCCCCGAACCTTGTAAATCCTCTTTGTTAGCATTTTGAGCTTGTGCTTTGGTTAGGGTTTTAGTTTCTGCAATACTCTGTTTTGTATCTGTCTTCCGCTGCTATTAACCTTGAAGTGCAGAAAACCTAAAAGTTCAAAGAATTTTGTGTCTGGCTACATTCACCCCCCCTCTCTAGCCATCCAAGCACCTGTTGGATCGAGAAAACACGATAGAGGGGGGGGGTGAATATCGTGAAAGCGTTTCGGATTTGAAAAGAGAATGCGCAGCAGAAATTTAAATAAACACTGCACAAGAACTCAAGCACTTTTACTTGGTTCGGAGTCGCGGTCGGCTCCTACTCCAAGGCCCACGGTCCTTAACCGTTTACTACGGGCAATTCTATATGTGCGCAAATGTTTACCGAAAATGTTACAGTTGTAGTGCAGTAAATAAAATTAGACTCTTCGTTACCGACGCCCGGTGTGGATTGTACTTCGGAGCAGAGGGTCGTCGGCGGAGCTTGAATCTCGAGATTAGAGGTTTTCGGAGCAGAGCACTTGAGTCGAAGAGCGTAAAGGCATTGGAAAAGTTGATTCTGAAGCCTTAGGGGTCGAGCCCCTTTTATAGCACTCCTGGGGGCGCCCTGGATGCTGGGGGCGCCTGACACGTGCCTTCGGATCCGAGAACTCTCATCCAAAGCTCGGTCAGCGCTTATCCCTCCAGAATCGGGCTCGGAGCTGACGGGGGCGCCCGGGACACTGGGGGCGCCCCGGTTGACTTGGTATGCTGGCTTCTTGGCTGAGTTCGCTTCGATCACTTGGTTGGCTTGGACCCAGGGCGCCCGGGACCATCAGGGCACCCGGGAGCTTGAGGGCGTCTGGCCTAGTGAGCTTCCGAAGCGATTCTTGCTCAACTGCTCGTTTGGCTTTGACCTTGGGCGCTCGGGACCTCCCGGGTGCCTAGCCCAGCTGCTGCCCCTCTCCTTTGGGGCGTTCTGAGCTGCAGAAATATGTTCCTTTGGTCCCTGCATCCAAGGTTAGTTCACAACAAACAAGGCAAGAAATGTTAGGTTTATACAACCTTAGCTGTCTTGGTTCTGACTTCGGGTCTCCCAAATGGAACCCTAGGTCGAGCCGACGCCTACTGTTCCCTAGACGGGGAACACGTCCTCACCTACTCCTCTCAGGAGATTTTACCTTTTGCCAATCGGCTCCTCCGGTTGGACTTTTACCCGATGCACCTGACCAGGTCTTCGTGCCCACCTTCCGAGCAAGTCTTCGGTGCCCAGCTCCTTGTCAGGGCTTCGTGCCCAGTCCTCGACCAGGACTTCGTGCCCACCTTCCGAGCAGGTCTTCGATGCCCAGCTCCTTGCCAGGGCTTCGTGCCTAGTCCTCGACCAGGACTTCGTGCCTAGTGTACCTAGGGCTTCTTTCCTGTACACTTAGTGAACATGTTAGACCAACATAACATCTTATCTTTTGAACCCTTTGTCATTATCAAAAACCCAGGTTCGACTTAGGTGCTGCCTGCACCAACAATCTCCCCCTTTTTGATTTATGGCAACCCGTTTCAAAAAGTTAAGTTTAACCAAAGAGCAGGTAACATGTCAACTTAGTTTCCTCCCCCTGGTAGGAATCTCCCCCTAGATTTTTCAACGGTTCACGGGGTTTGAAAATGTTTCTAAGTCTAAAAGGGAATTTATTTTTCAACACATAGAATCATTTTAAAAAAAATGTAAGTTAGAAAACATTTTCCAAAAGAGATTTTTTGGGTTGGAAAACAATGTAAGTTAGGAATTATTTTCCAAAAGAGATTTTATACTTAGAAAATTTTCAAGTCAATACTTAATTTTCACACTTTAGAAAATTTTCTAAACTTCTTCTAAAGTTTTTAATACTTAGAAAAACTGAAATTTCTTTAGCACTTTTAGAAAGTTTTCAAGAAAATTTTGAAATTAAACTTTAAAATTTTTCTATTAGTGAAATTTAAGATTAGTACTTAGAGAAATTTTGAAAATAGCTTAAGTAATTTTGAAAATTGACTTAAGTCAAGTACTTAGAAATAATTTTGAAAAGCAGCTTAAGTCAAGTACTTAGAAGCAATTTTGAAAAACAGCCTAAGTCAAGTACTTAGAAGCAATTTTGAAAACTGCTTTTTGAAATAAGGTTTTGAATTTTGAAAAAAAAAAATTTAAACCTTCTCTCCTTTCCAATCTCTCCCCCTTTGCCATATATCAAAAAATATAGCAAAAAAAAATTGCAAAAGAAGTAATGTGTTGTACTGAACCAATTCAAGGTATAAACTGGACCAAATCAATTTGAATTATCTCTTTCGGGTCATGTCTAACCCAATTAGCTACTTACTAACTGTTATAAATGTAGGACCGGTGCCGTCGATAGAGGGGGGGTGAATATCGACCGTGAAAACTTTCGTAAGTATTTCGTAAAACTTCTGGACTCAGAGCGTTAGTGCAGCGGAAACATAAAAATAAAATAAAAGAAAGCAAAACAGGGGACACGGCAGGTTTATTTACTTGGTTCCCAACCCCCCAGGGTCAGTACGTCCAAGGCCTATGTACTCGGCGTTGAGTCCACTAATAGTCTCCTTATCAAATTTCCGGAGGCGAAGAAACCCGACTTACAGTGCAATATTACAAGCAATAATAAAGAAAAATAAATACTGTAATTAATTGCAAACCAAGCAAAAATGTGAAGCTCGGCCGATCTGGACCTCCGAAGTGCCGCGCACTTCCTCCTGGAGCCTCCCGGTCGCAGAGCCTCGTCTTTAGCGCGTTGTCGTCGGTCGGAATGAATAGAATCGCAGTTGGAAAGTGTGTTGGAAGCAGAGGGGTCGAAGCCCCTTTTATAGCCCTCCTGGGGGCGCCCCGGAAGACTCGGTCAACTCTTATCCTTGCGCCTACCTCGCCATAGGTGATAAGAACTTTGACCAGGGTG
Organism: Boesenbergia rotunda; assembly: GCA_024364735.1. NCBI lineage: Eukaryota > Viridiplantae > Streptophyta > Magnoliopsida > Zingiberales > Zingiberaceae > Boesenbergia > Boesenbergia rotunda. The sequence goes on along the minus strand of JAGFNQ010007579.1, from coordinate 128,335 downwards.
CCCCGGATGACTCGGGCGCCCCCTTGAGGGCTTATCCTGTGTTCTGGCTTCGAAACAGCAAAACAACTACTAATTAGGGCGCCCCGGACGCTCCGGGCGCCCCGGACGCTCCGGGCGCCCCGGACGCTCCGGGCGCCCCGGACGCTCCGGGCGCCCCGGACGCTCCGGGCGCCCCGGACGCTCCGGGCGCCCTGGTTGACACCTGTTCTGCAAACACACGTTTGCTGCATGTATAGTACTGCCTGGGGGCGCCCCGGACGCTCCGGGTGCCCTCACGGACACCTGTTCTGCACACACACACAAGTGCACATCTTCTGCACTGGCTGGGGGCGCCCCCATGCTGGGGGCGCCCTGGCTGCTGGTTTTCAGCCTTCTATATTTGCTTGCTTTGTCTTCTTCTCTTGGTACCTGCAAGATATATATATGCAAAGCAAGTATACATGAAATATTAATCTTACGAACTTGGTTCGGACTTCGGATTGGCACGCAATCTTAGGTCGAACCGACGCAAACTCTTACCCCCGAGAAAGCGTCTTTCACCTACTCCTTTCAGGAGATGGTTGCCGCCCGGTCCTTCGGGTGGACTTTTGCCTAGCCGCCCTTCGCTAGGTCTTGGATACCAAGCATCCCTTTGCTTGGTGCCTAGCAGCCCTTCGCTAGGTCTTGTTTCCCTGACAGCCTTTCGTCAGGTGCCCAGCAGCCCTTCGCTAGGACTTGTTCCCCTGACAACCCTTCGTCAGGTGCCTAGCAGCCCTTCGCTAGGTCTTGTTTCCCTGACAGCCCTTCGTCAGGTGCCCAGCAGCCCTTCGCTAGGACTTGTTCCCCTGACAACCCTTCGTCAGGTGCCTAGCAGCCCTTCGCTAGGTCTTTTCTTTCTGGCAACCCTTCGCCAAAGCCTAGCAGCCCTTCGCTAGGTCTTTTTCGTTCTGGCAGCCCTTCGCCAGAGCCTAGCAGCCCTTCGCTAGGTCTTAGGGTTTCCATGCCTAGCTTAACTAGGACTTTTCTCAGGCTTAGGTTACTTCTCCTTCGCTCCCCTTTGTCTGTTCAACATATTACTGACTTAAGTACATTGTCAAACATTAAAACACATAAAGGAGAACATCATTGATGCAACTTGCACCAACAATAAATAGTAGTTTTCGCTAGGGTTAGTCAAGTTAAGTGTTTTGCTCAAGTTAGGTTTTCTAAGCTTGACACTTAACTTGATTACTGTTTAATTTGTATTTAGTGCCCCAATTACTGCAGATGCACTGTCTTAAAGCATCTTGAATTAAGGCAAAGACCTAAGCATCTCATCTCATTCTAGGTTATCAAATAAAAGTACCTTAAGGTGCTTGTGAGATGCTGACTTTTAGATCTATAGGTGCATGCAGTTCTAGGGTTAGGGCCTAGGCTACGTCCATTTGCGAAAAAACCTTAGTTTTGAAGGAGGTAATTTTTTTCAGAAAAAACTAAGTCGAAAAATTAGTTTTAAAAATACAAAAAAAATCTTCAAATTAAGTAGAAACTGAAAAGTAATAAAACAGTTTTATTAAAATAGAAGTAGAGTAAACCTATTCTACCAAGCATAGTCACTGATAAAGCTCAGATAATCAAGAAAAGCAACTAGTCAACTAGATAAGTCAACTGGTCAAAGTGAGGACCAGCATAGTCACACCACAGTCAAATACAAGTCAACCCTATTGTGTAGGGGTACTCAACCAGTCAATAGTACAATGTCAATCTGAACTAGGAGGAAGGACCGGGATGATCGGATGAGCTGGGCTGCCAGGATCGAAATAGCGACATCATTTCATTATACCGTGCGTCGCTAGTCTCTCGATCGGCTCTGCGGGCATCCATATACTCAGCGTGATTAGCTTCTACTTCCTCCCTAAGACTGTGTACCTCTGTCCGAAGTAGAGCTAGTATCTCGGCAGTCGTCGGAGGTGGAGGCTCGTCTATCTGCTCTCGAATCTCGGCTGCCAGATCTGCGACATCGACCTCTATCTTCTCATCAGAGTCGATCTGGGGTCCGGCTCTCTGACGTCTCCATAATAAAACCCCGATACCCGAGACCTCTATGCCCGCTAGGGAAAAGTTCCTAAAACCTATTTCATCAAATTCAGTCATTGCGGTCATCTCTCCATCGGTGATATTACGACCGTGATGATGAAGAATGGAGGTGATGATGTGGCAATAAAGGGTGTGTACCCGCCCCTGAGTGGTAACACTGGACGCATATAGAATCGTGTGGAACATGTGGAGTCCAATGTCGATATCTAGGTGATGGATCAATGCGTACAGTAGGAAGGTGTGGAATGGTTGCATGGTCGCGACATCCCTAGTGGATAAAGGTAGAATGCAGCAGACTAGAACTCTATAAAGAGCGTAGTCCTGGACCTGAAGATCAACAGACTGAAATCGTCTAGCCAAAGGGTTTCTAGCATCCCTATAAAAGTAGGAGTATAGAGTGTCTAGGTCAATGTGAGAGTACGGAGCATCAAAGGGAGGATCTCTAGGAGGATAACAACAAAAGGTGGACTGAGAAAGTCGTAGTCCAAGAAATATGTTGAGCAACGAGGGTGTTATTGTCAAGGGCATCCCTTGAACTGTGGTGACAAACATAAGATCATTCTGTCTGACTATGTTGTTGTAGAATTCTGCACATAGGGTTATGTTAATGGGATGAGTGCAGAATACAAGGTTGTCTAGTTGGTAAAAATTAATAACATTCATGGCCAACGGACAGGATTGAGTGAAAAATTGCCTATTTAGATAACTCATTTTTATAGGTTTATACGTTGTCCTAGCAAATTTATTGCAAAGTTCCAAGGTCAGGAACCTAGGGTCGGGGCTAGGTTCGGTCCTGGGGTTTGATTGACTTGCACGACGTTTCCTAAAGTAATACGAAGCATGCGTTTAAGGATAGAAATAATAAAGAAATTAATGCAAAAAATGATACCGAGTGGTTGTCCGAGGAGGCATGGTCGAGGTGGAGTGGTCGTGGGCACGAGAGGGTCGTTCGGTCACCTTGGAAGGAGAAGAGTTAGAGAGAAGAAGTGTTTTGGGTGTGGCAAAAGGAGGGGGTTTCGGGTTGTTTATATAGCGGTGTTAGGTCGGGCGCCCGGGACGTCCCGGGCGCCCGGGTCAGAGGGTATCTGCTTTTAGCAGCTATTTGCCGTGACCTGGTGCTGGATGGGGGTGCCCGTGATGGCCTGGGCGCCCGGGGACAGATCAAAACTACCACGCGCAGCTTTTGATGTTTTGACCGTGTCCTTGGGGGTACCCGTGAGGACCCGGGCGTCCAGCCTAGACACTTTTCAGTCTTGATCGAAGAGAAAGAGAAAAGGGGGCGCCCGAGGGGTCACGGGCGCCCGGGATGTGTAGAAGTTGATAATTTTTTATGTATTGTTGACCGGTTTGACCATTTGACTATGGTTTGACTATTTTGACCATGGTTTGACTAATTTGACCAAGGTTTTGACCAGTATTAACTGGATTAATCAAGCAATAATCAGGTCAACTCAGTTCTAAATTATAGGCTTTAATGTTCGTACTAAACAAAAGTACAGGGATCGAATAAATTTTAGTTAAGTTAAATCTAACCATCTCACTCGTTCTAGAGTTGTCAACCACCTTAGCCTTATGAGTTTTTGTGAGACAGGTTTTGAATAGATGTAAGAATTTATTTTGAAAAATCATGATTAATTTTGAAAAAGTTAAGTTAATTTTGAAAACAATTGGTTTTGAATTTATTTTGAAAAAGAGTGTTTGAATCTACGATTAACTGAAAATTTATGTTAGATTCGAATTTTGACAAAGAATAACTTGAATTTGAATTTCAAAAATTGGCTTCCAGGTCTTAGCGAGGCACTAGGCCTTCTTTGGTCGTAGCCTTATTAGATCATCAACCCTTTCCTTGACAAAGCCTTTTAATGAAATTTTATTTTCAAAATTACTTTTTGAAAAATTCTGGTCTAGCTAGTTTGGGTCTTGGATCGGTAGCTTCGGCTAGTTCCGCCAAAATGGCTTCCCTAACGTACTATCATCTCACTGCCACCCAATACTATGTTGTTCAAACTTCAATTAATTGGTTCAGTTTTAATCTAACCAGTCCTAGGTCTAAGCATGATAAATTGCAGGAAATAAATAGACAAGCAATCATGCAATTTAAAACAAGAAAAGAAATTCATTTAACTATGAAAATTATTTTTAATTTAGCTCCCCCTGGACTAAAGCCACGATAATGATTCGGCAAGATGTGAATCTTGTCCGTGGGGATCCAATACTGATTTGATCCAGTTGGGTTGTTCAGGCACAGTTTGGGTACCCATGCCTGAACTTTAGGTCTAGACTGATTCAGTACAGCATAGTATGACCTTTGTCTCGCCTTAGTGTGATAGTCTAACCCGGATCGATTTAGAACCGATTTCTGTTTTCCAAGGATCATGTCAAGACCCTTGGAACCGGAAGTGAATCGTTCTAAGGCTGCTCTAAGGTCCTTGACTTGAGTTATCAAGGAGGAGTTCTCTTTCTCAAGTTTTTCAACTTGAGTAGAGGTTCCTTCTTGAACCTTCTCAGTTAAGGATCTAGAGTTAGCTCCCTCTTTTAGGAATTTTAGTTCTTGTCGTAGGGATTCAACTCGGATTTTGGCTTTCGCCAAGTCGCGAGAAAGGTAAGCAATTAATTCAGTTAATTGAATTCTAGAAAATCCACTTACAGTGATTTCGCCGTCCTCTGAAAATGTGAGTTTGCCGTCGTCCGGTTCCGATTCTGACTCGGTCTCGATTTCTTCCGAAGCAGTCAGGGCGAGCAGGTTCGACTGTGGGGCCTCTTCTTCTTCTTCGGAGGAAGACTCGTCCCACGTTGCTTGAAGAGTCTTCTTCCTTCTTGTCTTCTTGGCTTCTTTTGAAATGTCCCTTCTTGTTGCATTCGAAGCAGGTCACACTTGATTTGTTCTTTGTTGGTTCAGCCGGATCTTCCTTCTTTCGGCTGGCTTTTCTTCTGTTGGACTGATTCTTCAATTCCTTGTAGTAGTTCCGGGCAAGCCAGACCAGCTTGGGTCGATCTCCTTCGCTGTCTTCTGAGTCTGAATCAGACTCGGGTGCAAGTTGAGGCTTCTTCTTGGTTATCTTTCCAGTTTTACCTGCAATAAAAGCAATGCCTTTCTCGGCCAGTGTGCAGTTAGTCTGCTCATGTAATTCAAGTTCAGAAAACAACTGATCTAATTTAATTTTAGATAAATCCCTTGAAATTTTGTACGCATCTACCATAGATGCCCACAAAGTGTTTCTTGGGAAAGCGTTAAGGGTATACCTGATCAGGTCACGGTTTTCTACCTTGTGACCGATTGTGTGTAGACTAGGGGCGGATTTACATGGGGACCCGGGAGGGCCATGGCCCCCCCCCCCAATTTTTAATAATTTTATTTTTATATAGAAATTTTTATTTTTTTAGTGTAGCAATTTTTATTTTCTTAGTATATATATATAATTTGACTCCTTTATATGTCTATATTTGTAGTGGGTTTAATGGTATGTTTAATTTTTGTTTTAGCATACATCTAGGGTTCAAATCCCTTGGATGATTAAATTTAAAAAAAATATTTTTTTATTTTTCAAATTTTAACTTAATATACATTATCTTTGAAAGATTATAGAAGATATTATTATAATAATTATTTTCTTGATTATTATTATAATAATTATTTACGTTGGTCCCCTCGAACTTATAATCCTAGATCTGCCACTGGTGTAGACCGTTCATCAGCTCCTGAATTCTGGCATGGAGCTGGGCTGCAGATTCGCTGTCGTTTATCTTGATTGTGTACAGCTTGTTTAGTAGTAGGTCCCTCTTGCTGATTCGAGTGTCGAAGGTTCCTTCGTGCAGCTCAATTAGCTTACCCCAGAGTTCCTTTGCACTGTTGAATGGTCCCACCTGGTTCAGCTATGTTGTTGCAGTCTGGCCCTGATTGTTGTTTTGGTGTTGACACCGATTTTAGTTTAGGTGGATGATTATTGATGTTGATTAAGTCCTGTTCAAGGATCAGGCATGGTATGGAAAATCCTAGCTTGGAGGGCTAGGTGTTGGAAAATCCTGATATGGGAGGTTAGTTGTTGAAAAGTCCTAATTCGGAAGAGGTGGGTGAAAAGTCCTAGCTTGGAGGGCTAGGTGAAAAGTCCTAGCTTGGAGGGCTAGGTGAAAAGTCCTAACTTGGAGGGTTAGGTGCAAATTCTCATCTTGGAGAATTAGGTAAAAAAGTCCTGGCTTAGAGGGTCAGGTCCTAGCTTGGAGGGCTAGGTTTGGAAAAGTCCTAATTCGGAAGGGTTGGGTGAAATGTCCTAGCTTGGAGGGCTAGGTGAAAAGTCCTAACTTGGAGGGTTAGGTGCAAATTCCCAACTTGGAGAGTTAGGTGAAAAATCCTTAGCTTGGAGGGCTAAGATGGATGAAAACTTAGCTTGGAGGGCTAGGTTTGAGTCCCTGGATCGTTCTGGTGACCGATCCAGCGATGATTGATCGGTCTGGTGACCGATCATGGAGCACACAGTGAGGTTGGGAACCTACTGTGCTGCTCCTGATCGATTTGGTGACCGATCAGGGAGTATGCGTTTCACCCATTGACTGGCTCCTGATCGGTCTGGTGACCGATCAGGGAGCGAGCAGTGAGGTTGAGTTCCCTTGCTGAACTGCTCCTGATCGGTCTGATGACCGATCAGGATCACTGTGCAGATCGTTCTAGTGAACGATCCAGCTTCGCGAGTTCCTCACTAAGATCGATCAGGACGGTGCCTGATCGGTCTGGTGATGATCTGATCGGACTGATGACCGATCAGGAGACCCCCTGATCGGTCAGTTGACCGATCAGAAGGCTTAGGCTGAGAAACTCAGAAATCGCCCGATATAAGGGTGGATCGGTCCGGTGAACGATCCACGACCTGGGATCGGTCTGGTGATCGGTCCAGGAGAATCTCAAAGAAATCGCGATTTCTGATTGAGCGTTGGGGATCGATCAGGATGGAGCCTGATCGGTCTGGACCCAGCCTGATCGGTCTGGTGACCGATCAGGAGGCTCTCTGATCGGTCAGGTGACCGATCACTTTATTTCAAATTGCACTGTCAGACGCTCTGATCGCGTCTGAACATATCTGATTCGCTGCTGTTTGCCTCTGATATTTGATTTACTGGTTGATTTACTGATCTAACAGTCTGATTAAGCTGCAGGTGACAGGGGAGGATTCAAACACTCAAGGAGGGTCAATGGAGAGCTTTCCTTGGAACAGGTTTGTCCGTTTTTCCATCTCAGGTTGCAACGGCCGAGCTGCAGACTGGAGCTGAGACTGGGGCTTGGCTGAGGGAAGCTCAGGGAGTCCAGGGATAGCTCAGTGGTAGCTGGCGTTGGCAGATGTGTAGCTGGGAGCTGCAGCGATGGTGCCATCTGAGGCTTGGTGGAGAAACAAAAGGGAGAAGACTTCGGCTGAAGCACTGAAGAGTTTTTTCGACAGTTTCAGAGTTGAGCTTGCTGAAGTTCTTGCTGCGCCTTGTTTTTCTCCACAACTTGCTTGCTATGTTCCTGAAGTCTTCATCACTTTGAGCAAGCAACCGCAATCGAGAAGCAACCAACTCTTACGTAGTGCTGGGAGGAAAGAACAAAGAGCTTGGAGTCTGACAGTGAGAAGACACGAAGGAGGGGTTCCTTGCGTGAGATCGTCGCTGGGTGGAGCTCAGGATAAGCTTGCTGTGTTCTTGTCCTTGCTAGGTGCTGAGTAAGAGTTTTCTCTGTGTTTCATTAAGCTTAACTCTATATCCTTGTTTAAAACGCTGTGGAGAGGTTTCTCCACCGAGAAGGAGGTTACGTATCCGGTGAACATCGGGGCTTGATCTGCCGACGATCAGGGGGTCGCCCACCTTAAGGGCACGCCAAGGAGTAGGGGCAAGTTATCCCTGAACCTTGTAAACCCTCTTGTTAGCGACCTTGGTAGTTGTTCTTGCTTGCTTTCATTTCTGTTTTGTTTTTTGCACTGTTTCTTTTCTTTTGCTTCTTCCGCTGTGCTACTGATAAGTTGAGTGCAGAAATCTTGATAAGTTTCAAAATTTAAGAGATTGGCTATATTCACCCCCCCCCCCCTCTCTAGCCATCCGTTTCCAACAAGTGGTATCAGAGCGTGGGGCTCTGTTTACGGCTTAACATCCGAGAGTTATCAACGAGATGGCTTTGAGGGAAGGTTTTTCCACCACTCGACCTCCATTCTTCGATGGCTCCGACTTCCAATATTGGAGATCGAAGATGGAATACTATTTGAAGATAGACATCCATACTTGGTTCGCGGTGAAGGAGGGATTCACCCCTCCTAAGGATGATGAAGGCAAAGAACTCGAATCGTGGAGGTGGACTGCTGAACAAACTCGGAAGAGTGAAGCCGACGCGAAGGCGGTTGTCACTCTACAATGTGGCTTGAACAAAAATCAACTCATCAAGGTTGGTCCCTTCACAAGTGCAAAGGACTTGTGGAACAAACTCATTGAGCTCCATGAGGGAACCCGAAACTCAAGAATTGCAAAGAGGGATTTGTTCCTCAACCAACTCCAAAATCTCTCCATGAAGGAGAATGAGTCGGTAAGTGAACTTCATAGCCGGTTCAAGGAAGTCCTCAATGGGCTTCATTCAATTGATGAAAAGGTCGAGAATCGCGACCTTGTGAGGTATGTCTTGAAAGCCTTTCCAAGGAATGCCTTGTGGTCATCCATGGTGGATGCCTACAAAGTATCCAAGGATCTATCCATTGTAAAGCTAGATGATTTATTTTGTGAGATGGAATTGCATGAAATGACTAACAAAGGCCCCAAGGAAAAGGGGATTGCTTTAGTTGCAGGGGGCCAGTCCAACAAGAAGAAGAAGGAGAAGAAGAAGGAGAAGGAAGTGTTGGATCGAGAAATGCGAGAGAGGGGGGGTGAATATCGCAAATCGTTCGGATTTTAAAAAGAGTGGGTGCGCAGCGGAAATAAAAGAAAGACAGAACAATGCAAACACAGTCGGTTTACTTGGTTCGGAGCCTGGGTCGACTCCTACTCCAAGGCCCACGGTCGTTGACCGTTTTCTGCGGGCAATTCTATAAGTTCGCAAAGTTTACAAATAGTTTTTACAAGAAGGCAGAATAGTAAACTTTAAATACAGAGCTCTTCGTTACAAACGTCCGGTGTAGATCGAAGTTTCGGAGCAGCGGGACGTCGTCAGCTTGAGTTGGAAGATTTCTGGAGCGTGTCGCGGAAGCAGAAGAGCGTAGAAGCGTCGAAAAACTTCATCCTTGAAGAAGGGGGTCGAGGGCCCTTTATATAGGGCCTGGGGGCGCCCTGGTCGACGGGGGCGCCCCCCCACGTGGCAGCAGATCCACAAGAGGCGCGGTCGTCGACTTATCCCTTAATCCTCGGGATAAGGCCTTGACTGGGGCGCCCTGACGCTGGGGGCGCCCTGGTTGACCGGTCAAACCTTATCCGCAGCGCTGAGCTCTCCTCGGTAAGGTTTGCGCCACCCTGTGCGCTGGGGGCGCCCGGGACAGCGGGGGCGCCCTGGGCATGTAGCGCAGACGCGGCAGAGTTGTTTTGCAATGGGGGCGCCCGGGACAGCGGGGGCGCCCTGGCTATGTACTGTCGAAGTCTTTCTTGTCTTGTTGTGTTTTGTGTTCACCATGGGGGCGCCCGGGACACTCCGGGCGCCCTGGTCAGCTGTTGCCTCACTCCTTTGAGGCACTCTGAGCTGCAGACACTCGTTCCTTCGGTCCTGCATCCAGGGTTAGTCCAAAACACAATAAAACAATAAAATAATAGGTTATACAGCCTCAGCTGTCTTGGTTCTGACTTTGGTCTCCAAAATGGAGCCCTAGGTCGAACCGACGCCTAATGTTCCCTCAAGGGGAACGCGTCCTCACCTACTCCTCTCGGGAGAATTTACCTGGTGCCAACCGGATCCTCCAGTTGGACTTTTGCCCGGCAGTCCTTCGCCAGGTCTTGAGTTACCAAGCTGCCCTTCGCTTGGTGCCTAGCAGCCCTTCGCTAGGTCTTTTCTTCTGGCAGCCCTTCGCCAGTGCCTAGCATTCCTTTGCTAGGGCTTGTCCATTCTGGCAGTCCTTTGCCAGAGCCTAGCAGTCCTTTGCTAGGGCTTTTCTTGTCTGGCAGTCCTTCGCCAGTGCCTAGCATTCCTTCGCTAGGGCTTGTCCATTCTGGCAGTCCTTCGCCAGAGCCTAGCATTCCTTCGCTAGGGCTTTTCCTGTACACTCAAGAGACTTGTTAGATAACAATTAACCCTTAACTTTTGAACCCTTTTGCCAATATCAAAACACAGGTTTGACTTGGGTGCAATCTGCACCAACAGGAAGTTTCTTCATCTTCATCCTCTTTCGAATCCGAGTCCGATTCCGAAGAAGATGGCAGCGGCTCTTCTTCATCCGAGATGGCAAACTTTGTGAGAAGGATGATGAGAAGGGGTCGATGCTTCAAGAGTAGAGGTAACTCTAGTGAAGTTAAACTTGATAAGACTAATGCATCTTGCTTTGAGTGTGGTAGGAAAGGGCATTTCAAGAATGAATGTCCAAAACTTAAGAAGAAGGAGGAGAAATCCAAAAAGAAAGAAGAAAAATTCAAGAAGAAGAAGAAGGCCTTGAAGTCCACATGGGATGAGTCATCTTCTAGCTCATCCGATGAAGAGAAGGAGGAGAAGAGCACAAGGCTTGTGACACTTATGGCTCTTGGAGAGGAAAGTAGTGATGAATCTTCAAGTTCCTCAAACGCGGATGATGAAGAGGTAACTTCTCCCGAACTTGAAAAGTGTTATAGAGCTATTGCATGTTTAACTAGTATGCTTAAGAAATCAAAGAATAAGGTTAAAGCATTGCAATTAGAAATTGAACAATTGAAATTATCTAGAGATGATAGCATTGATGATTTGCATGTTGAATTGTTAGAAGATGAGATTAAGTCTTTGAAACTTGAAGTTGAAAAGTTGAAATCCTCTAAGGTTGAGGAAGTCAATGACTTGCATGATGACTTGTTAGTAGAAGAAAACAAATCATTAAAGAGTGAAGTTGAGAGACTCAAGACTATTCTTGAGAAGTTCTCAACTAGCTCTAAAACCCTAGATATGATTTTGAATGCCCAAAGGGCAGTCTACAATAGGGCCGGTATTGGTTACCACCCTAAGGAACCCTCATTTGTCTCTCTCATGTCTAGGACTGACATGAGACAATCTAGGACACCCAAGACTCAAAAGAAAGTTGTCAAGGCATGGGTGCCTAAGTCTTGTTTAGTTGATGCTTTAGGTCCCAAGGTTTGGGTACCTAAAACATCTATTTTTCGAATTATGTAGGTAATGATTGAGGGGGAGCATCTATCAACTTGGTTCGTTGATAGTGGATGCTCCAAACACATGACCGAGGATAGATCATTGTTTACCATACTTCACAAGAAAAGTAGAGGTAATGTATCATTTGGTAACAATGGTAGTCTTAAGGTCATAGGAATATGAGACATTCAAATATCCGAATGTCTTAGAATCTCAAATGTCCTTCTAGTCAAGGGGATGAAATTTAATCTCCTAAGTGTGAGTCAATTGTGTGACACGGGTTACACAATTGATTTCTAATCAAGTCAATGTCTAGTTAGACAACATAACACCTTGGACACGGTATTAGTAGGAGCAAGAGTAGACAATATTTATCAAGTTTCATTTAAAAGTGCTACTAATGCTTTTGCTAAGTGTTTCATGTCAAAAGAAGAAGAGTCCACCCTTTGGCACCGGAGGCTAGCACATGTGAACATGAAGAACATCCGGAAGTTGGCCAACAAGGGATTGGTTTGTGGCTTACCAAGCATCAAGTATGAGAAAGACAAACTTTGTGATGTTTGTCAAATGGGTAAGCAAACAAAATCTGCACATAAAGGTAAAAGCGCTGTAAGTACTTCTACTGCATTAGATTTACTTCACATGGATCTATTTGATTGTAGTACTATCATATCATTGAATGGAAGTAGATATTGCTTTGTGATCATTGATAATTTCACTAGATATACATGGACTTACTTTTTAAAATATAAGGACCAAACCTTAGATGTTTTCATTTCTTTTTGTAGAAGGGTAGAAAATGAAAAATCATTAACAATTAAGACAATTAGGAGTGATCATGGAGGTGAATTTCAAAATCAAAGGTTTCTAGAATTTTGTCAAGATAGGGATTATAGACATGAGTTCTCTACTCCTAGAACACCACAATAAAATGGTGTTGTAGAGAGGAAGAACCGTGTTCTACAAGAGGCTGCGCGAAGCATGTTTAATGAGTACTCACTCCCGAGTTACTTATGGGCTGAAGCTGTAAATACAGCTTGGTATGTGCAAAATCGAGTCCTTATTCATAGATTTTTAGGAAAGACTCCCCATGAGCTTTGGTTTGGGAAACCACCTACGATTAAACACCTTCGGGTGTTTGGTTGTAAGGTGTTCATTCTCAACACCAAGGATCATCTTGGAAAGTTCACGGCAAAGGCTGATGAAGGGATACTAGTCGGGTACTCCTTCGTTAGCAAAGCATATCGAGTCTACAACAAGAAGTCTAGAATGGTTGAAGAATCTTCTGACGTTGTCTTTGAAGAAATTCCAAAAGTCAATGGTCAACCAGAAGATGAAGTCCAATTTGAACTTAGGAGACTAAGTTTGAATGAGAGTCCAAATGTGGTTGATGGTGATGAATCAGATGACGGTGAGCCTAGACAATCCATAGATCAGCCGGATCCTGAGGCTGACCTTGTGTCTAGTGAACCTATTCTAGAAGCACCACCAACACCAAGGCAAACTAGATTAGCCTCTAGTCATCCCCAAGACCAGATTGTTGGAGACATCCATCATGGGGTTAAAACTAGATCATTCTTCCGGAATGAGGCTAATGAAGTTGCACTAATTTACGAAATTGAACCTAGAAAAATTGATGAAGCATTAAATGATCCCGATTGGATTATTGCAATGCAAGATAAACTAGGTCAATTCGAAAGGAGTCAGGTTTGGGACTTAGTCCCGAGACCTAAGAAGACCACCATCATTGGAACCAAATGGGTCTTCAAGAACAAATTGAACCACAAGGGAGAAATCATTAGAAACAAGGCACGCTTAGTAGCCAAGGGCTATAGTCAAGTTGAAGGCCTTGATTATGATGAGACCTATGCTCCCGTGGCACGATTAGAGTCCATTCGATTGATGCTCGCATTTGCAGCACATCGCGGATTCAAATTATACCAAATGGATGTCAAATCGGCCTTTCTAAATGGTCTAATAAGAGAAGAGGACTACGTCGAACAACCTCCGGGGTTTGAGAGTACCGAATTTCCAAACCACGTGTTTAAGCTCAAAAAGGCACTCTATGGCCTTAAACAAGCACCCCGGGCTTGGTATGAGTGGTTGAAGACATTCCTAATTGAAAAGGGCTTCGTTAGAGGCCAAATAGACCCTACACTATTTCTACGAAGAGATGGTGACAATATTTTTGTAGCCCAAGTATATGTCGATGACATAATTTGTGGCTCAAACAATAGGGGCTATTTGAATGAGTTCATTGGACACATGGAGAGTGAATTTGAAATGAGTCTAGTGGGAGAATTGACTTTCTTCCTTGGACTTGAAATCAAGCAAACTCGCGATGGTATCCATGTGCACCAATCTAAGTATACCCAAGAAATGCTTCGAAAATTTAACATGAGTGATTCAAAAGAGGTAACCACTCCCATGGCCACAAACACAAGATTAGACAATGATGAGAGTGGTAAACCCGTTGATTTAACTCAATATCGAAGCATGATAGGTAGTTTGCTATACCTCACAGCTAGTCGACCTGATATTCTTTTCGCTGTAGGTATGTGTACTAGGTATCAAGTTTGTGCCAAGGAATCTCACTTAATCGCTGTTAAGCGAATCTTGAGATATCTCAAAGGCACGATTGGAGTCGGTCTATGGTACCCCCGTACCGAATCATTTGATTTGATTGGCTATACTGATTCCGACTACGCTGGATGTAAGTTGGACCGGAAGAGCACAAGTGGGGGGTTGTCAATTCTTAGGTTCGTCCTTAGTGAGTTGGTCAAGTCGGAAGCAACACTGTGTTGCTCTCTCCACGACCGAGGTAGAATATATTGCCATGGGAGAGAGCGTATCATAATTGTTATGGATGATACATACTCTAGAGGACTATGGATTGAGTTACAAGGGTGTGCAAGTGTTATGTGATAACATTAGCACAATTAACTTAACCAAGAATCCAGTCCATCATTCTAGGACCAAACATATTGAGGTGCGTCACCACTTCATTAGGGATCATGTAGCTAGGGGAGATATTGTACTCTCGCATGTAGAGTCCAAATCGAACCTAATTGACATTTTCACTAAACCACTCCCCGAAAATGAATTTAGTTTCCTAAGAAGGGAGTTGGGAATGTGTCGCGCTTCATGAATTTCAAAATGTTATCAAACCCTTCATGGTGATTTCGAAATTGTTGGGAAACAATTGGGTAACCCTGGGGACATCTCATACAAACTATAAGGTTTAACAAAACGTTTTTTGTTTGCTAGATATGGGGTGAGATGTTAAGATCAACTCAATTTCTCAAAATGTCAATGCATCCCTTGAGAAATTAAGTTGACGAGATAATAATCACTTTGGTGACCAAGTATGGGGAAAACCATTGCATACTTATGTGTATATGGCTCCATGATCATACTTGGACATTCCAATCAAGGCAACTTGATTGGAAACTTGATTTTGGAACAAAACTTGATTGAATTTGCTTGAATGATTGATTGATTGAGTTTGACTCCATTTGGATGGATCAAAGTGATTGTTGAACCTATAAGGACCTTAGATCCTTGTTCAAGGATCTATTTTAGTCATGAGATCATGTCCAAGTTCGATAAACTTCATCAGATCTCGTGGAAAAAATTTTGAAAATCTGAAACTGTATGTTTCAGATTGTATCAAGAATCCTGATCGGTCACCAGACCGATCAGGCCTAGGGCTGATCGGTCTCCGGACCGATCTGGTTCCATCCTGTAACGATCGGTCCACAGACCGATCGGAGGGCCAGCAGAGACTTCCCGAAATTTTGACCAAGTGTTCTGAGCTAGCCTGGATCGGTCCCCGGACCGATCTGGCACCCTATGGGGATCGGTCCACAGACCGATCAGGGGCTCCCAGGTTTTTCTTCGGACCCTACTGTCCATGCCCTGATCGATCAGACGACCGATCAGGAGCGCGCCTGATCGGTCACTAGACCGATCAGGACCAGGTCAGTCCGATCAGGCTATAGCCTGATCGGTCTGGGCGCTTCCGGATCGAACGGTGATCCGTTCAATCGCATTAAATTCTGGTTGGTGGACCGATCCACCAACCGATTAACTTCGCGAAAACCTACCATTGTCGAACCCTAGCGCCGAAAAACCTCCCATTTGCGCAACCTTTGCTTCGTGCGAGAGTCTTCCCAGTGCCCTCGTCTCCCTTTCGTGAGTGTGAAGAGAGTTTTCTCCAAGCTCTGTCTTCTTCCTGCGTCCTGCGACACTCTCCCTTGCTGAAGGATCTCCCGATCTCACTTGCGCCGATAACTTCTCCAGCGCACACTTTTTTTTCCCTTCAAGAACCTTCCTAATGGCACCAACGTGAGTGTTTGATTTAGTTTCCTTTGTGATTCTATTCATGGATTATATGTTTTGCAACTAATCAAGCTTGGTGTGTTGTTCTTGGTGTGATGCCGTGACCTTTTGGCCGTGACCTTACTTTCCCACCTTATGTCTATGATCAAACCTTAACCCAAATGTCTCTCTTGATCATTGTGTCTTAATCACATTCTCTGATTGGGTTAACCGAACCTTGATCATACTTGCCTATTCCAATCGTTAGAAAATCCTCCAAGGGCAAGGAAGCAGCTGAGGGCAGTTCAAGGGGGAAAACCCCTGCTACATCTGGGCCTTCCAGAAGGCCACAACCTTCTTCTAGCTCCCGATTCCCAAATGCAGCCTGTGAACAGGCCTTCCAAGCAAGGACCTTCAAACTATTACCCTGCCGATCCATAGATATCCCTTTCCTGACTGAACATTGTCCGTCGGTCATGGACATTGTCACTTTCTACAACTTGGGTTTTCTTCTTTCCTTGGAACGGACCATCAATTACGACCTAGTCTCAGAATTCTACAACAATCTACAGCAAGGTCCTCAGGGGGGCTTCGAGTTCACCACTCGAGTCGGCAAGATGAATCTTGATTTTTCTTATGAAATCTTGGCAGAGTATTTAGGTGGTCGACGATCACCGAATCTGTATTCGATCTACCCTGAACTTCCTGATCCTCTGCTAGCTCCATTTGCAGATGTTATCCCTGACTCCATCTATCAGTACTTTTTTGGTCATCCCCGCCCAGCCGGTCTTGATGAATTGGGTCCAGTTTTCCCTACTTTTGCAGCCCTACGACTAGCTCCAGTTGACTATGTCCTTTTCAAGATAATCACAAATTGCATTTTACCCATCACTTCAAAGCCTTTGACCGAGATCCGACCCTATCACTGCCTTATGCTCTACAGCATGCATCGCCAGATGGACTTCGACATCATGGAGAGCATTTTCCAGTCCATCCTATCATATCGTGAGCCGAGTCGTCGCACGGTCTACATGCCCTTTGGTCATATCATCACTGACTGGCTTATGTCAGTTGGTGTTGATGTCACCAAAGGCAGGACCGTGCCCATGGTCAAACAGGATTGTCATCTGGGTCGACGCGGTTTTGCCAAGTCTGGCATTATTATTCGAGAGCGCGATGGGGCCTTGGTGTGGAATGATGGGCGAGGTCTCGGTGAGTTACCTGGCGGAGCACCACACTTTCGGGCACCACCCGATGTTGCTGCGCCTCATGAGGCCCATGTTGCTGGCAATTATTACGATGAGCCCGAGACAGATTTGCGCAGGCAGATTTCATAGCTTGAGTGGACCATCCAGCAGGATCTTCATTTACGAGAGCTTCATCGAGAGGAGATTCGCTCGGAGTTCAACTCATTCGATCGCCGATTGACCGGCGTAGAGTCTACTGTCTCTGGGGTCTAGGCATTACAGCAGACGTGGTGCGGAGAGTGGCGCCACCATACATTTCCAGGGGATGCTCCTTCGGGCAGCGCTGCACCGGGTTCTACTGATGCCACGATGGATACCTCATGCACGATGACGACCCCCCCCCATGGGTTTGAGCCTGGATGTATGCTGTCTCTTTTCATGATCTGAGTATTTGACTGTGATACTTTCGGGCTGTATGCCCTATGACTTGCTTGTTGTGGTCATGTGCCACACATATTTTGATGCATATGTCTTGCATCTTGGATGTTTTTATGACTTTGACTTTCTGACTTTGATGCATGTTTTATCCTACTTTTGTATGCTTCTTGTTGATGCTATGAGTACTATTTACATATTTAATCAATAGCTATGTTCATGTTTATGATGCCATATTCATATGACACATATGCCCGTTTTTCCATATCTATATCTTTTTGCCATATGTGATCATAGGATTATCAATATTCAATCAAATCCATGTTGTTTTGGGATACCCCTAGGGTTGAGGGAGAGTTTGGTTTAAACTTAACAGCCCTTCTAGACCCCTTTTCGGTGTTCGACAAAGGGGGAGAGAGTGTTGGTTGGTTAAGTTTAGGATGATCATGTTGTAGGGGGAGGATCTGGATTCCCCTATGATTCTAAATATTGGAAAACTTGATTGAGAATCCCTAAACATAAAATCGGGTTGTCAAACAACAAAAAGGGAGAGATTGTTGTTGCAGTCTGGCCCTGATTGTTGTTTTGGTGTTGACACCGATTTTAGTTTAGGTGGATGATTATTGATGTTGATTAAGTCCTGATCGAGGATCAGGCATGGTATGAAAAATCCTAGCTTGGAGGGCTAGGTGTTGAAAAATCCTGATCTGAGAGGTTAGGTGTTGAAAAGTCCTAATTCGGAAGAGGTGGGTGAAAAGTCCTAGCTTGGAGGGCTAGGTGAAAAGTCCTAACTTGGAGGGTTAGGTGCAAATTCCTATCTTGGAGAATTAGGTAAAAAAATCCTGGCTTGGAGGGTCAGGTCCTAGCTTGGAGGGCTAGGTTTGGAAAAGTCCTAATTCGGAAGGGTTGGGTGAAAAGTCCTAGCTTGGAGGGCTAGGTGAAAAGTCCTAACTTGGAGGGTTAGGAGCAAATTCCCAACTTGGAGAGTTAGGTGAAAAATCCTTAGCTTAGAGGGCTAAGGTGGATGAAAACTTAGCTTGGAGGGCTAGGTTTGAGTCCCTGGATCGGTCTGGTGACCGATCAGGGAATCTGGCACGCTGCTCCTTCGTGGATCGGTCTGGTGACCGATCCAGCGATGACTGATCGGTCTGGTGACCGATCATGGAGCTCACAGTGAGGTTGGGAACCTACTGTGCTGCTCCTGATCGATCTGGTGACCGATCAGGGAGTATGCGTTTCACCCATTGACTGGCTCCTGATCGGTCTGGTGACCGATCAGGGAGCGAGCAGTGAGGTTGAGTTCCCTTGCTGAACTGCTCCTGATCCGGTCTGATGACCGATCAGGATCACTGTGCAGATCGTTCTGGTGAACGATCCAGCTTCGCGGGTTCCTCACTAAGATCGATCAGGATGGTGCCGATCGGTCTGGTGATGATCTAATCGGACTGATGACCGATCAGAGACCCCCTGATCGGTCAGTTGACGCGATCAGAAGGCTTAGGCTGAGAAACTCAGAAATCGCCCGATATAAGGGTGGATCGGTCCGGTGAACGATCCACGACCTGGGATCAGTCTGGTGATCGGTCCAGGAGAATCTCAAAGAAATCACGATTTACTGATTGAGCGTCGTGGGGATCGATCAGGACGGAGCTTGATCGGTCTGGACCCAGCCTGATCGGTCTGGTGACCGATCAGGAGGCTCTCTGATCGGTCAGGTGACCGATCACTTTAATTCAAATTGCACTGTCAGACGCTCTGATCGGTCTGAACATATCTGATTCGCTGTGTTTGCCTCTGATATTTGATTTACTGGTTGATTTACTNGGGAACCTACTGTGCTGCTCCTGATCGATCTGGTGACCGATCAGGGAGTATGCGTTTCAGCCCATTGACTGGCTCCTGATCGGTCTGGTGACCGATCAGGGAGCGAGCAGTGAGGTTGAGTTCCTTGCTGAACTGCTCCTGATCGGTCTGATGACCGATCAGGATCACTGTGCAGATCGTTCTGGTGAACGATCCAGCTTCGCGGGTTCCTCACTAAGATCGATCAGGATGGTGCCTGATCGGTCTGGTGATGATCTAATCGGACTGATGACCGATCAAGAGACCCCCTGATCGGTCAGTTGACCGATCAGAAGGCTTAGGCTGAGAAACTCAGAAATCGCCCCGATATAAGGGTGGATCGGTCCGGTGAACGATCCACGACCTGGGATCAGTCTGGTGATCGGTCCAGGAGAATCTCAAAGAAATCACGATTTCTGATTGAGCGTTGGGGATCGATCAGGACGGAGCTTGATCGGTCTGGACCCAGCCTGATCGGTCTGGTGACCGATCAGGAGGCTCTCTGATCGGTCAGGTGACCGATCACTTTAATTCAAATTGCACTGTCAGACGCTCTGATCGCGTCTGAACATATCTGATTCGCTGTTGTTTGCCTCTGATATTTGATTTACTGGTTGATTTACTGCTCTAACAGTCTGATTAAGCTGCAGGTGACAGGGGAGGATTCAAACACTCAAGGAGGGTCAATGGAGAGCTTTCCTTGGAGCAGGTTTGTCCGTTTTTCCATCTCAGGTTGCAACGGCCGAGCTGCAGACTGGAGCTGAGACTGGGGCTTGGCTGAGGGAAGCTCAGGGAGTTCATGGATAGCTCAGTGGTAGCTGGCGTTGGCAGATGTGTAGCTGGGAGCTGCAAGGATGGTGTCATCTGAGGCTTGGTGGAGAAACAAAAGGGAGAAGACTTCAGCTGAAGACTTCGGCTGAAGCACTGAAGAGTTTTTTCGACAGTTTCAGTGTTGAGCTTGCTGAAGTTCTTGCTGCGCCTTGTTTTTCTCCACAACTTGCTTGCTGTGTTTCTGAAGTCTTCATCACTTTGAGCAAGCAACCGCAATCGAGAAGCAACCAACTCTTACGTAGTGCTAGGAGGAAAGAACAAGGAGCTTGGAGTCCGACAGTGAGAAGGCACGAAGAAGGGGTTCCTTGCGTGAGATCGTCGCTGGGTGGAGCTCAGGATAAGCTTGTTGTGTTCTTGTCCTTGCTAGGTGCTGAGTAAGAGTTTTCTCTGTGTTTCATTAAGCTTAACTCTATATCCTTGTTTGAAACGCTGTGGAGAGGTTTCTCCACCGAGAAGGAGGTTGCGTTATATCCGGTGAACACCGGGGCTTGATCTGCCAACAATCAAGGGATCGCCCACCTTAAGGGCACGCCAAGGAATAGGGGCAAGTTATCCTCGAACCTTGTAAACCCTCTTGTTAGCGACCTTGGTAGTTGTTCTTGCTTGCTTTCATTTCTGTTTTGTTTACTCCTCTGTTTCTTTTATTTTGCTTCTTCCGCTGTGCTACTGATAAGTTGAGTGCAGAAATCTTAATTAGTTTCAAAGTTCAAGAGATTGGCTATATTCACCCCCCCCCCTCCTTCTCTAGCCATCCGTTTCCAACAAGCTCTTCTTTGGTTAAGTCGCATTGGAGTGTTTGAGTTGCTTTAGCATTAGCTTCGATTTTTCTTTTCAGTGTTGTATCCCAGTCGGTGTATGATTGTGGCACTCCTTCAGCATTCTTCAAGATTTCCAGTCCAGATTGGATTATTATCCACATGTCCACCTGAGTTTTCAGGTGGACTTCCATCCGACTCTTCCAGTAGGAGAAATCATCCCCACTGAAAAGTGGTGGTCTGGCTGTACTGAACCCTTCTTGCATGGCCATTTAGTAATTACTGAAATAATAACAAAAAAAACTATCCCAAGACTTGGTCTTGGATTAGCAGTGCGGGAATAAGATATTAAAAGAAATTATCGAGTGGTGTTGCACCAACCTCGATTATCGACAAAAGTTCGATCGAAAAAAATTAAAAAATTCGAAGAAAAATCCGAAAAACTCTCAAATTGGTGGTTGCACCAAATTTAGCTTCCCCGCTCTGATACCACTTGTTGGATCGAGAAAATACGATAGAGGGGGGTGAATATCGTGAAAGCTTTTCGGATTTGAAAAGAGAATGCACAGCGGAAATTTAAATAAACACAGCACAAGAACTCAAGCATTTTTACTTGGTTCGGAGTCACGGTCGGCTCCTACTCCAAGGCCCACGGTACTTAACCGTTTACTACGGGCAATTCTATATGTGCGCAAATATTTACAAAAAATGTTACAGTTGTAGTGCAGTAAATAAAATTAGACTCTTCGTTACCGACGCCCGGTGTGGATTGTACTTCGGAGCAGAGGGTCGTCGTCGGCGCTTGAATCTCGAGATTAGAGGTTTTCGGAGCAGAGCGCTTGAGTCGAAGAGCGTAGAGGCATTGGAAAAGTTGATTCTGAAGCCTTAGGGGTCGAGCCCCTTTTATAGCACTCCTGGGGGCGCCCGGGACGCTGGGGGCGCCTGACACGTGCCTTCGGATCCGAGAACTCTCATCCGAAGCTCGGTCAGTGCTTATCCCTCCAGAATCGGGCTCGGAGCTGACGGGGGCGCCCCGGTTGACTTGGTATGCTGGCTTCTCAGCTGAGTTCGCTTGGATCACTTGGTTGGCTTGGACCCAGGGCGCCCGGGAGCTTGAGGGTGCCTGGCCTAGTGAGCTTCCGAAGCGATTCATGCTCAACTGCTCGTTTGGCTTTGACCTTGGGCGCCCGGGACCTCCCGGGCGCCTAGCCCAGCTGCTGCCCCTCTCCTTTGGGACGTTCTGAGCTGCAGAAACATGTTCCTTTGGTCCCTGCATCCAAGGTTAGTTCACAACAAACAAGGCAAGAAATGTTAGGTTTATACAACCTTAGCTGTCTTGGTTCTGACTTCGGGTCTCCCAAATGGAACCCTAGGTCGAGCCGACGCCTACTGTTCCCTCGACGGGGAACGCGTCCTCACCTACTCCTCTCAGGAGATTTTACCTTTTGCTAATCGGCTCCTCCGGTTGGACTTTTGCCCGATGCACCTGACCAGGTCTTCGTGCCCACCTTCCGAGCAGGTCTTCGATGCCCAGCTCCTTACCAGGGCTTCGTGCCCAGACCTCGACCAGGACTTCGTGCCCACCTTCCGAGAAGGTCTTCGGTGCCCAGCTCCTTGCCAGGGCTTCGTGCCTAGTCCTCGACCAGGACTTCGTGCCTAGTGTACCTAGGGCTTCTTTCCTGTACACTTAGTGAACATGTTAGACTAACATAACATCTTAACTTTTGAACCCTTTGTCATTATCAAAAACCCAGGTACGACTTAGGTGCTGCCTACACCAACAGCACCAACATAAATGAGATGAAATATTCAAAGTCACCTCTAGCCTGGATAGATATAGGACCACACAAATCAGAATGAACCAACTCTAACACATCTTTGGCTCTATACCCCTTGGCCTTAAAAGACTTCTTGGTCATTTTACCTTCCAAGCAAGATTCGCAAGTTGGGAAATCTTCCACCACCAATGAACCCAAAGGTTCATCGGCTATCAACCTTTGAATTCTACTCAGGTTAATATGACCTAACCTTAGATGCCAAAGATACGTTTGGTTCATTTTTGAAGGTTCTTTTCTCTTATTATGATTAGACGAAGAGTTATTAATTTCTATTTGCATCGTGGAAGTTATTGGTTCAAGAGTGTACAAATTGCCAACCAACGCACCAGAACAGATAATCTCTCTATTCCTTTTTATAACAACCTTGTCATTAAAAGAAATAGAATACCTATCCATAAATAATTTTGAAACTAAAATAAGATTCTTTCTAAATGAAGGTACATAAAGGTAATTTCTTAAAACCAAACATTTATTTTTCTCAAAAGATAAATAGACGTCTCCCACTGCAATAGCCGTCACCTCGGTTGCATTGCCCATGTAGACGGTAATCTCTCCCTCAGCTAGTCGTCTGGTTTCCTGGAACCCCTACAAAGAATTACAGTCATGATCAATGGCTCCCATATCTACACACCAAGTACTGGTAGATAACAGTTCTAAACATGTTTCAAAAACTAAACAAAAAGATATACCTTGATTTTTCTCCTTTCGTGGGGGACAGTCCACCTTCCAATGTCCAGTCTGCTTGCACGTGAAGCACTTGCCTTTCGACTTCTTCACTCCAGCCTAAGGTCCTTGAGATCCAGCTGCCTTCTTTGTTAAACCTTGTTTCTTCTTCTTCTTGCCTTTTGGCTTAGAAGTAGAAACCTTTTCAGCAATAAAAGCATGAACACTCTGACGAAATAGCCCCTCTGCCACTTGGAGTTCTGTAAGAAGTTCTGCCAACAAATATGTTCATTTGTTCATATTGTAGTTCAGGCGAAACTGCTCAAAACTCCTAGGTAGTGACTAGAGAATGATATCGACCTGGGTTTCCCCATCAATCTCCGCTCCAAGGACTTCCATCTCATTTAAATGAGCCATTATTTTGAGATCATGATCCCTCACGGGTGTCCCCTCAATCATGGTGGTCGTCATCAAGTTCCTCATTGTCTCTTGCCTAGCAGCCTGATTATGGTGATCGAAGAGTTTCTTGAGATTGAACATCATGTCATAAGCAGTGGAAAAGCCTGATGTTGATGTTGCAGCACATTTGACATAGAAGCCAAAATGTAACACCGCATCATCTCGTCTGCCTTAACCCACTTCTTATAACGTTCCTTCTCCTCTTCACTAGAATTCTCGCTAGGTTTTTTCAGGACAGATCCCAAAGAGTACAAATTTGTACTCCTCAGCAGTTAAGACAATGTTCAAATTCCTTTTCCAATCGATATAATTGGGATCAGTAAGTTTATTCTCTTTTAAAATAACAACAAGTGGGTTGAAAGACATTTTGAAAAATCCTGAGAATCACAATGGTCAAAACATTAGTTTTTAAAATAATATTGATTCCTCAAACAATAAAATTTTAAAAACACCAACATCTCAAAACACCTTGAATTTTGTATGCCGCGATAGTGTGGACATATACAAATTCAACATTTGTAAGAGGAGGTTTTACCTATTAATTTTATTATCTTGTCAACCTTACTTTTTAACAAATAAAATTAATAGTTGGTTTCTCTTCGACCCTACAAATAATAGCAGTGACTCCGATGGAGAAGATACTATTATTTGCATCTAAGTGTACACTATTACACAATACTAAGGTAATTATCTAGGATTATGTCCCTTCCGATGGAGAAGATTATACGCTCCTAAATAATTTCGTATAAGTATATTTGATCTAGTGATCCGCAAAACAAACTCATCCGATATGGAGGAAGGCACTCAGAGACAAAGCACAAGTTTGTTCGCATCACATATCAAATTGGTAATGGAAGTCACGGGATTCAAAGATTCCCTCTCCCACTTAGTAATTTAAAATTGAGGAATTTTCACATACAAGCACAACAAGTATACAAACAATAAGCAATAAATATGAAAACTAATTTTTCAACTATTATGACTTTTGTTCTCCAATATGCCTCCAGTCGTGTCGTCACCTCGTCTGCTCCTCCCTACACCATGCGCAAGCCATCTTGAAGGGGATCCGAGCCAAGATAAAAATTTATTTTAATTTACATACATCGATCCTATACTCCACAAAGGAGTGTACAACAAATCTAGATCGAAAGTAAATTAAAATGAGCGGCTAAACAATGTCGTATTTAATTATAAAAATTAAATACTAATTAGCCTCGTCAACCCCGAGGATTAAAATAAATATTACAATCATACGAACACAATCACATACAATCAACCATAGACATAATCGTTGGATCTTATGCCTACAACCAAAAAGTTAGTCTACGCACATCCTACTATTATCCGACATAAAATTATATATGATAAAATGCATGAAAGTAACCAAATCCAAAACACACAAAATCGAAAACCTCGGCTCTGATACCAATTGATGGTTTTTGATTTTCCGTTCGATTAGATTGCTCTCCATGTCCCCGGATTAAAATTTTCTATTAATTAGAAACAACTCGGATGGAGAGAATCTTTCCGAACAACCATTTCATCATCGTACTAATCGATTCGTCTAATCGATTAGCCATGGAATAGACGATGAATTGATCGTCGATTTTTGTGTTTATCTTCGGGGTCCAGGATAGTAATCAACATACAATATAAACAAGAACAAGAAGGAACCAAATAAGAATTATACCTCTTGTTTACCTCGCGATCTTCTATCGTATGTCCTATCCTCTTCTTGGACGTCGTGTGGGCGACGGTCTTCCAAGAAACGAAGCCACCAAGACAAAGCCCTAGCTTCCTTCTCTTTCTTCTTCCTTGCGCCAAAACCCTAGGGTTAAGGTTGCCGCCGGCCAACTTCCTTCCTCTCTCCCTTGCGCCGCCGGCCAACAAAAGCCCAACCTTCCTTCCACCGCCGACCCTAGCCTTGCTTCAAGGATCGTCGGCCAAAGGTAGACAAGAGAGAAAGAGGAAGACAAAGTTGAAGAGAAGAAAAACCAAACCCTAACCACCTTCTTCCTTCCTCCACCTTGCGGCACCGAACACCACCACCGCCGGGTACCTTTGCCGCTGGCCTCTCTCAAGATGAGAGAAGAGAAGAGAGGAGAAGATGATGAAGAGAAGAAGATGTAGAAGCTTCCTCTTCCCTTCCTTGCCGACTCCCCTTCTTCTTCTTTGTCACCGCCGGCGCCAACCCTAGGAGAGAGAGGAGAGAGGAGAGAAAAGATTAGGTTAATTGATTATGCCTTGGTCTCATGACTCATGAGATATATATAGGCTACAATAGAGACCATGAGGAGGAGTTGGGTCTTGGTCTCCTAATGGATCCAAAGCCCGATCCATTAATGATAACCCGGTCCACTAAAGGGTTATCATTGAACTATCTCACCAACCCCCATAAATATATATGGGCTCCACCATATTATGTGTTCATTATCTCCCCGTGTTTAAGATTTCGCATGTCCATTAATTAATTAAATTACCGACAATTTATATAATTAATATCTAACTCCATGAGTAGTACCACTCAACCATATCATCATGTTGGACTAAGTCCACCTGCAGGATTTACATGATGAACTTTATGAGCTCCTCAAGGGGACATCATCATCCTAACGCATTAGGACACGGTTTTCTTCTATAATCAACGACACACCATGTATATAATATTATTTCTCAATTTACCGGGCCTATTGATTTAACAAATAAATCTCGCCCATTGGCAAATCAAAGAAATAGATATTAAGTACATGTGCCCGTTATTATATCGGGATCAAGAGCATGTACACCATAATATCTGAGATCTAATTTGATTATATAGTCAGCATAAATCGAATCACCTTTATATCAGTTTTGCTCAATACACACAAAGTGTACTAGTGTAATTCTATGGTCAAAATAGACTAATACCAAATTACCCACCGCGAGCGCTTCCCGATTTACCCTGGTGATCGGTGGGAAACTTCCGTGGGCCCGGGCCGATCACCCCAGGTTCAATTTGTCTGCTGCCTGGTTCATCATACAATGTAAAGTAAAGGGCAATATGCACACGTATAATAAATATAAAATGCAAACAATGACCATGTGATTCTTATTCCAAAATATAGATGTTCATACAAAAGCTAGGCTTTTAGTATACATCCTAACAATCTCCCACTTATACTAAAAGACTATGCTACCATCAAACTGTCATACATCTTACTCCCATTCTCTCCACATGTCTATCAAAAGCTCTCGCTGGAAGGGCCTTAGTGAAAGGATCTGTCAGGTTATCCTCTGATGCAATCTTGGCGACAACAGCTTCTCCTCGTTTTACGATCTCTCGTATCAGGTGGTACTTGCGCTCTATGTGTTTACTTATCTTATGGGCTCGTGGTTCCTTCGAGTTTGCTACTACACCACTATTATCACAATAAATTGTAATAGCTCTGGCCAAACCAGGAATCATATCTAAGTCCATCAAGAAGTTCCTGAGTCATACAGCTTCCTTAGCTGCCTCAGAGACCGCCACATATTCAGCTTCCATGGTGGAGTCTGCAATGCATTTCTGCTTGATACTCCTCCATACTATGGCTCCACCTCCCAAAGTAAACACATACCCCAAGGTAGACTTACTGTTATCCATGTCTGATTGGAAGTCAGAGTCCGTGTAACCTACAAGGAGTAATTGATCTGCCTGGTAAACTAGCATATAATTCCTAGTCCTTTTCAGGTACTTCAATATATGTTTTACCGCAGTCCAATATCCCTGTCCTGGATTACTCTGACATCTGCTAACCATGCCCACGACAAAGCAGATATCCAGTCTCGTACACAACATAGCATACATGAGGCTTCCTACAGCCGAAGCATAAGGAACCACCTTCATCTCCTCTATCTCCTTTGATGTTTTAGGACACATCTCTTTAGATAAAGGTACTCCATACCGAAAAGGTGGAAAACCTTTCTTGAAGTTTTGTATGTTCAAACGAGCTAGGACAATGTCAATGTATGAAGCTTGAGATAAGCACAACATCCTTTTCTTGCGATCCCTTATAACTTGGATCCCAAGGATGTGTCTAGCTTCTCCCAAGTCCTTCATATCAAGCTGTTTGGACAACCATACCCTTATATCTGACAACACTTTGACATTGTTGCCAATGAGCAAAATATCATCTACAGAAAGTACAAGAAATACCACTACGTTTCCATCACATCTCTTGTATACACAAGACTCATCCAGACTTTGAATAAATCCATAAGACTAGATTACCTCATCAAACCGAATGTTCCAAGATCTCGAAGCTTGCTTCAATCCATAAATGGACCGATTAAGCTTACACACAAGATGCTCTTTGCCTTTTGCAATGAATCCCTCTGGTTGCTTCATATAGATGTTTTCCTCAAGACTTCCATTAAGGAAAGTTGTCTTGACATCCATCTGCCAAACCTCATAATCTATATGAGCGGCAATAGACAAGAGAATCCAGATAGACTTAAGCATGGCTACCGGCAAAAAGATCTCCTCATAATCGATATCCTCTTTCTGAGTATACCCTTTCGCAACAAGCCTTGCTTTGAAGGTCTCTACCTTCCCGTCTGATCCTCTCTTTTTTTTTATAGATCCACTTGTATCCAATGGCTTTTACACCATCGGGTGGTTCTACTAGCTCCCAAACCTGATTAGAATCCATAGATTCTATCTCAAAATTCATTGCCTTTTGCTAAGATACTGCAGGCGATGCTCGGCTAC
Organism: Boesenbergia rotunda; assembly: GCA_024364735.1. Classification (NCBI taxonomy): domain Eukaryota; kingdom Viridiplantae; phylum Streptophyta; class Magnoliopsida; order Zingiberales; family Zingiberaceae; genus Boesenbergia; species Boesenbergia rotunda. Next base: position 99,962 of record JAGFNQ010007579.1, on the reverse strand, counting down.
CTCCGGTCGGACACCTTGCAGCTCCCTCACCAACCAGGCGTACACGTACTGGTTCCTTGCCAAACATTCCAACAGTGGCTCCTTCAGTTCATCCGGCAGTCCTGCGGCTATTTTGACTCGGCTTTCTTCCCGGTCGAGGAGTAGCTGTACTTCTTCCTTGTCCTCATGTAACTCGGCCCAGGGAGAGGATTGTACCATATTACAGCTGGTGGTTGTGCGTTGAGCCTTCTGACTCTCACTTTGGACATCATCCATATAACATCGACGTGCCACCCTCTGATCTCCCTTAACTTCCCCGACTTTGTCACCGACCAGGAACTTGATTTTGAGATAGAAGGTTGAGACCGCTGCTCGAAATTCATTGAGAGCCGATCGCCCCAACATCACATTATAGGCTATGGAAGCATCCACTATCAAGAAGGTGGACCATCTGGTTCTCTTTAGTGGCTCATCACCTAAGTAAACAGCCAAGCGAATCTGCCCGATTGGTTGTACCTAGTTTCCCGTGAACCCGAACAAGGGGGTAGCCACTAACTCCCGCTGGGACGGCTCGATCTGCAATTAGTCAAAGGCTTTCTTGTATAGGATGTTGACCGAGCTGCCCGTATCCACTATGGTGTGGTGGACCTGATAGTTAGTGATCACTGTTGTGATCACCAAGGCATCGTCGTGTGGGACCTCTAGTACCTGTAAGTCTTGCAGCTCGAAGCTGATCTGGGGCCCTTGTTCTTGGGCGACACTAGTCCCGACTTGGTGAATCTCCAGTCGGCGTACCTGTGCCTTCCAGGCTCGGTTTGAGTCTCCCCCGATCATCTCACCAGAGATCATATGGGCCCCTCCCCGGACGACGTTCTGTTGGTTGTCTTGCTCCTCATCCATCTCCTCGGACTTGGCTCGCTCCTCCCGAGGGAATAGGTTACGGGAAACCAGTGGGTTCCGTCTAAGCTCCCCTGCTACCAGTATAGTTGTCGGACTCCCGTGACCCAAACCGCGTCCGGGAGATATCTGACACCCTCGTCTTCGCGCGGTGGGAGCTTGACCTCCTCCAGCTTGCCGACACTCCTCAGTGTTGTGCGTGTTGCTTTAGTGAAATGCACAATAGGGTCTCCAGCGGGTCGGCAGACATCCCTGAGCCACTTGCTGCACATGTCTACGCTCCATCCCTACTTGGCCGATTGCCCCTCGAGCGCTACGGATGGGCCCGCCCGGGGAGCGGCTGTTCTGGGCAGGACTCAGGGTCAGCGTACTAACTGCCTCCTTCTTCCGAGCAGCCTGTGCTTCCTCTACATTGATGTACTTGACAGCCTTTCCCAATAGATTGTCGAAGTCCTTCGGCGGCTTCTTGATCAGCGAACGGAAGAAGTCTCCTTTTTGCAGCCCTTGGGAAAATGCACTGATCAACACTTCGGGCGTAGCGGTCGGCACGTGAAGGACCACTCCGTTGAATCTTTTGATATAGGCCCGGAGCGATTCCTTCGGGTCTTGCTTCAGCGCAAATAGATTGAGGCTGGTCTTGTGATGCCTCCGATTGCTGACGAAATATTGCAGGAATATCCTTCTGAGCTCATCAAAGCTTGACACAGACCCATTCGAGAGTCGGTCGAACAATCGTTGAGCCGACCCTGATAATGTTGTCAAGAAAGCTCGATATTTCACTCCCTCGGGTATTGGTGAAGCAGGGCGACACTCTCGAACTTCATCAGGTGCTCCTCAGGGTCGGTCATTCCTGAGTACTCCGGTATAGTGAAGAATCGGAGATGCTTGGGAACCGGGCCCTCAAGGAACTGTCAGGAAAAGGGGCAGCGTACCAGGGAAGTCGATGGTGGGTCGGCTGGGGCTTTCCCCTTATCCAGGCGCATCTGATGCGTCTGGCTGGATGCGGACGACTCAGCAGGAATCGAGTGAGCTTCGTCGCCTTGGGCTCGGTAGAAAGCGACGGAGAATAGGACTGAGCCGCCTTCTGGCCGGGCAACGTTTCCCCGACCTGCCGAGTGGTCGAGTGCCGAGGGCTCAGGAAATCGAGTCGCGGGGTTGCTAGGATGCAAAGGCAGCTGCGGGGTCTTCTGAACTCGGACGGCCAACTGCAGCTCATACTCCTCTAGGGTAACGGTCACCGTCACTCGGTTGAGATCTTCCATCTTACACTCTCGACCAGGCAGAAGCCTTTCTTCTAGTGCTAAATATGATCCTATCGCAAAGCGAGGTGGACTCCCAAGAGCGATGTGGACCCGAGCACCGCTAATGCTGGCTCCGATCTGCAAGGAAAACGACCGTCAGAAACCCGTCGGGAAGAGTCCCCGGCAAGGTACTCCGACGATCAAGTCAGTCTCCGGTGGAAGGAATGAAAACTGAAGAACTGTAGCAAAAACTCTATCGCGCGTAGCTGCGTGCAAAGTGCGGAGGACCTTACATAGCCGAGGGAGTCGACAGTTTCTACCCGCGTCTGCCGCCCTATTGTCTCATGCGGAGCAAGATCAAGGGTACTGTCAGCTCGCCAACTGGCGCTGACCGGCTCCGCCCAGTCTGACACAAGCAAGAGTCGTCGTGGTATGGAGTACCAGGGTATGTCAGGAATGTACTGTGTCAGCGGGATATTCACGATTCGCACACGAATGGTGTCAAGCCTGCACTGACACTCGTACCACTTTTGCCAATATAGTGTCAGGGAGTGGGTGTTCATTAGGAAAATGACAAATCCCGAGCTAGAACGCCGACCGGCCGCCCCAAGTGAAACCTGGTCGTGCAGCCAATACCTCCTAGATTGGAACAAGGTACTTCCCGAGTCAAGAAGCGCTCGGACTTAGCCAATCGGACTCGTCCCAGGGTCGTGTGATTAGGGCACAAGGAGACCGCCTACTGGATGTCAAATGGATGTTGCCCGAACGACCTTAGGCTCGGCAGTCGATATCTCTCAATAGGGGCTAATGTAGAATGCATATCGGGTGACGGACGGAGTCGGACACTCGGCGTTTTCCAAGTGGAACCAGGTCAGGGTACATCTGACTAGCTGTTCAGTCATGGGATTCGGCCCGAGTGGACCTCGGGCCCCTAACCTAGCCAGCTATATTAATCTATCCGTACCTCGTAACCTTGACCTATCTTTATGTAGTGTCAGGCTGGCCGACCGAACTATATGTGAGTTAAGCTGGGATCACTATCAATGATTTACTGTAATACTTTCTTAATTTATTCTTTGGAATGAATGAGAAATTTTCATTAAATAAGATTGATCGTCTCTTAGATTAATTGAATAGTAAAAATTAGACACCGGTTATAAAAAAAGTTTTTTTAATAAGCCGAGTTCAACTATACTCAAACTTATTTATTTTTTAATATAAAACTTATTTAAAATCATTTATGAAAAATCTTTTTGAGTTTAGTCAAGCTCAAGTACCTTGATATCTTTATATTTAGTTTTTACTTAACCTAAAATGCCATGCTATCTTGATCTAATGCATAAAAATTATCTTATGTTCTTATTTTTTAAATTACTATATTTTGTTTGAATAGGAAAAAAACTAAAACATGAATTTATAATTAAAATTTGCATAAATTAATAAATAAAATTTATTCATAAATTATTTATTATACAAACTAAACTCATTAATATTCAAATTAATTTATTATATATATTTTTTAATGTTAAAAAAAAAAGATAAACTAGCTTTATTAAACTGAACCCTAAATTTATTGTTCGCGAATGTAATTAATTTACAGTCATTAAGGCCCACTTGTTTGTTACTTAAGCATACATGCACCGTCCTAAAATCCATATCCAAATCACACTGAAGATCACTATACAGAACACAATGATTTGTTTTAGATTAATTTTCACTAGAGCACAAAACACAGTAGGCCATCTAACAAAAACATGATCCATATAACAAGCAGGAAAGCAAAGTGTACAACCACCTATCTACCAATTAGTGCTTTGTTTCCAGAAGACAAACCATGCTTACGCACTGTGCAGTTGTGCGGCCAAGTGAAAGGTAATAACATTTTCAATCAATCTTTAGGAAGGAGAATTATATCAGAGGAAGCAAAATGGAAGGGCAAGACGATTAAGCGCATCGAATTCTCATCAAGTTGAATCACTTGTGCCGCTTGAGCTTCCTTTTTGAGGGGCGAGATCATAACTGTCATCAGCCATGGCAGGTTCAACATCACTCTACACAAATAAGACATTAGATTAGTTGTTTGTATATATTGATATAAAGGAAATGCTTGGTGTAGAAAGCAAAATAAATCACAAAGTGAACATGCTGCCAATCTCTAAAGCCACGAAAGTAGATAATGAAAAAAAAAAAAAAGAAAAAATATACCTCAAGCTGCTGCAGAGCATCAATTGTATCATTGAAATCGCCTTGGTTTATGGCAAGCAAATCGGCAAGATAGTTCAAATCGATATCAGGAAACATTGACGAAAGACACTCCAGTATGGCACTGGAATTGACCGATTTACTGAGCTCATCTGAAAAGGTGTCATCAAGGTGCTGGTCAACTTTTGAGGATGATTCACCAGAGATATCAAGTTTTCCAAAGCTCTGGATGTCATAGTAGCAGGAATCCAAAAGCTGAGGTTCTAAAGACTTCTCAATAGCCTCATTATTTCCAGGAGGACCAGTTGTTTCCTCTGAAGCCTCAACTCTTGTTTCAGACTGAATTTGCAAGATAGGTACATAAGGTGTAGCAAAAGGGTTCAAAGTGGACTTTCCTTGCATTGTTTTTTTACAGGCTGAAGAATTTTCAATGAAAAACATAGTCAATGAAAATTTATTTAATCAAAGATAGATAGTCATCTATGTGCAACTAAAAGTGCCAGTGTTTAGTTCTCCAGTTAGATAGGGTTTATTACAAAAAAGTTTGCGGAAATGACCAAAAACTGGGTGGGAGAAAACTCTGAACCTGGACAGACAGAAAGCAAAAGTCACAAGAAGCTAATATTATGTAACCTGATCAAAAGAAAATTTCTTCCATGACGTTGTATATAGAATGTTTCACGGCCATGACTCTCTTTTGGTGGACAATCACAAAGACGGAATGAAACAAAACATGAAAGCATAACAGATAATGAGGTTGTTTTACTCAATGGTAAGATGTGAAAATGAGCAAGTATATTCAATATGTCTATATGGTGGACAATATATACGTGTAAAAAATTTACAAAAAAGAACAAATAAATGAACGGAAACTACTGCAGTGTATAAGCATAAAACGTAGAAATTATGAATCTAGCAAGTATTTCGTTATAGGAAATTACACTAGGAATGCTACTATGAAGTTTGGGTTTTTCCAGTAAATCTCCAGTAAGGTTCCTAATTGTATTTTCTATTCCCCCAGAACTCATTAATAAAAATCATTCATCTTGGTTGTTGAAATAGAAAACCCTCTATCTTCCTGATCATGACAAATGACCTAACTATCACGATTCATTTTGATGGAAAGGTCATCACGATTCCGGGATATGATCAAAGACAATTCTTGGCCCAAAGAAAATCGCAAAGAAGCAAAGCAAGTATTTCGTTATAGGAAAGTTCAATGGGAATGCGAGTGTGAAGTTTGGTCTTTGCCATTAAATATCGAGTAAGGTTGCTAATTGTGTTTTCTTTTCCCCAAAAACTCATCCATAAACCCTCTATCTTGCTGTTCATGCCATTTGACGTAACTATCCCAATTCATTTTACAGAAAACTTTATCACGACTCCGGAAATCATCAAAGACAATTCTTCGCCCAAAGACAGCCGCAAGAACTCGAACAATTAATATGGGCACGCCTCGATACCAAGCCACCGACCTTCCTCCTCGCCTCCCTAACTTTTTCCACAATCATTTTACGCCCGAATTCAATTTTGTAGTGCATTCTTCCCACCTTTTACCAAAAACAGAAAACAGAAGGAAAGCATTTGCCCCAAAAGAAGAAAAGTTTATATCTTGAACGACCTAATGACCATAATACTTGCACCTCAAAGACAAACAAGGTTGAGTCCATATACAATAAGATTCTTTGAGGGAGATCGCCATGGCGTAGAGAGAAGGAAGGACGAATCACATCAAAAATCAGCCAAAATCAGCCAAAATCAATGACCCCCTCCCCCCCCCCCCCCCCCCCCCCCCCCCCCCCCCGCGGGGGAAAAATCCATAGAAAAAAGCTTCCCGAAACAAACTCCAACAGCAAAGCGAGGGGAAGAACCGATCTGAACGCACCTCGAAGTGGAAATTCCTTGCTCTCAGATCTCCGCTGCGTTCGCTTCCGCCGTCGCGTAGCACGGTATCGCCGGGAGGGAAAAAGAAATTTAGTGGGGGAGGTGAAGGTCGACCGCAGCGGCTTTATTTGCAGAACTAAATAAACGTAAACGGTTTAAGAGAGAAATCAACGGTCTAGATCTTTCTTATAATTCAATATCCGAATGATTAAAAAGTGTGTGAAATATTTCTCTCATCTTTTAATCATTTGACATTATAAATTTATTAGTGTGTTTGGTTAAAAGTTAATTCATAAATCAGTCTTTTAATTGCTTCTTTATCTCACAGACTAATGTAATTGTAAAATAAACATAAATAACCCCATATTCCTTTGATTACTTCGAAAGATGGATTGGAGATGGAAAGAAATTAATCAAGGAAAAGAATCCGAGATCGGGGATAAGAAAAAGAAAAAAAAATGATGATAGAAAAAATTCGGTAGAGAATAATCATAATCAGACAAAAGAAAAGAAAAAAAATCATGTTGGTGTCAGCTGCACGATTGTATTCAAATCTAACCGACCGAATAATTAAATTCAAAATTGAATGGATCGAATTTTTTTCAAACCAATCCAAAGATAATACATCAGTTAATTCGATTTTCGACTGAAATAATTAAATTTTTTGATTCAATTTGATTTGGTTCTGATTTAATTTGATTTGATTTCAATTTTATTCGATTCAATTCATAATATCGATTTGGTTTATTCCGATTTAATTCGTTTCCATTTATAATATCAATTAATTTTGATTTGATTTAGTTATTATTTAATTCGGTTCAATTCAAAATGTAAGTTTAATTAGTTTAAACGAATTTTGATTTTTAAATAAAAAAAATCAAATTTTCGAATTAATCAAATCGAACTTTTAAATTCGATCACTTTGATCGATTAGTTTGTTTAACACGAGACGACCTCACGCTTGCTGCCTCACGTATGCATGCAAGGTCATCGATCGCTGTCAGGGGCGTAGCTACGTGGGCACTAAGGTGTGTGGCCGCCCCTGGTTTTTTTAAAACAAAATACACTAGATAATTTTTTAAAAAGGATTTAGTTATAAATTCTAAAATTTTCTAAACTTTTTCGCAAAATTCCAATTAAAACCCACATCCCGAACATTTTTTCTCTTTCCCCATTTTAGATCCGGAGATTCTCTTCCTCTTGGATCGCAATCTCATCGTCATTAGCACCTGAGATATGGTCATCTCTACCACCACATCCATAGATTTTCCATTGCATGTGATGGGGTTGAATATCCGTGGTGGATACATGGGCTGAAGAAGTTATGTGGCAACAACCATCGAGCCGAAATGATTCTCTTGTTGTGACACCAGAGACCCTCTCGGGAAAGGGAACCCAGAGACCAACTCGAATAGGTATAACCCCGAAGATGGCTCTAGAAAGGCACACCTCCAAGCTCACCTCAGGGAGTAAGTCCCCGAGAGCACCTCGGGGAGATGGATGCCCGGGACCCCCGGGCCAAATAACGTCGAGATCCCCTCGGAGTAGTGGGGCCCAAGGAACGCTCAAGCAGAGGTCCGTTTTTCTCGGATCGATGAGTCATCATCATCCATTATTTCAGAGTGATCACTACCCATGATCAGCGACCGTCAAGGCCTTAATCATTGCAACAGCCCAGATTGAGGAATAGGAGTGACTGTTACCAAGGAAATCCATTAACCGATAATCAAGGGGACATGACGAAGGTCGTGGGAGCTCGCAGATGGTCGCCGCAAGTATAAAAGATATTCCAACCCCTCCGGTAAGGCGGGAGGCGTTCTCTCCTACTCGTACATTTTTCTATCTTCTACTCTTCTCCATCGAGATACTGACTTGAGCGTCGAAGTGGGCTCTGCCCGACAACCTCCGACGTGTTCTCCTAACGCTCGTGTTGATCTCGTAGGGCGCGGAGTTCCTCCCCCATCGTCAACATCTATATGGGTTGAACCCCGGTGACTGACTGTCGACGTCGATTCCTTCCGGAGCAAGTTTGGTGTCATCTATGGGAAACCAATAAAGCACCAGAAAGAGTACCGATGGTAGGGCCGGAGGGACAATCCATTGTCCTGACGAATGAGGAACTTAATCACCGAAGAGCTACCACCATCAAAGAAATGCTCTGGCATCCACAAGTGGAACCCTTCGATTCACCACGAGGGGCCTTGGATCAAATGGAGACCCCCGCGATAAACCTAGATCCCACTTACAAGCCTTACCCGAATTTCGCGAAGTCTTGCAAGCTAAGTGGATCTCGCCGACTCGCGAGAAGATAAAGGACCCAAGGAAGAACGGAGGGAGGTCGAGAGCGAGGAAGTGCGGATTCACCCTCAACATGGAGGGGGAGTTACACGGATCGCCCTCGACCTTGCGCCGGAACTAAGAAGTCCTCTCGTAGATTGCTTGCGGGGCCACAAAGATATCTTCGCCTGGCCTGTCGAAGAAATCAAAGGGGTTCCATCGGCGTTAGCCATGCATCATCTGCATGTTGTCAATAAAAACTTGGGTTTGGGTGTAGTCTAGCTGGAAATCCTTAAGAGTATGTATCATCCATAAAAGTTGTGTCACACACTCTCCTAGGGCAGCATATTCTGCTTCAGTTGTGGATAAGACTACGCAGTGTTGCTTTCTACTGCACCAGCTGACTAGACTATGTCCTAATCATTGGCAACTTCCATTTGTACTCTTCTTATCTAACTTACACCCAGCATAATCAGAGTCAGAATATCCTGATAATTCAAAAGTGGAAATGCTAGGATACCAAATACCTACATTTAGAGTACCTTTAATGTATCTTAGAACTCTTTTTAGGGTTGCTAAGTGGGATTCCTTAGCACAGGTTTGGTATCTAGCACACATTCCTACAGAAAATAAGATATCAGGTCTACTAGCAGTTAAGTACAGTAAGATACCAATCATACTTCGGTATAACTTTAAGTCAACTGATTTACCCTCAGGGTCATTATCAATTTTGACACTAGTAGCCATAGGGATATTTAAGCTTTTAGAATTGTCCATTTTGAATTTTTTTATTAATTCTTTAGCATATTTGGATTGATGGACATAATTATCATCCCTAGTTTATTTAATTTATAGTCCTAAGAAAAAGTTGAGCTCACCTACCAAGCTCATTTCGAATTTGCTTTCCATAATTTTGACAAATTCTTTTAGAAAATTAGAATTAGTAGATCCAAATATTATATCATCAACATATATTTGTGCAATAAAAATATCTTTTTATAAGGTTTTAACAAATAGTGTGGAGTCAATTTGACCTTGTTAAATTCCTTAGAAATTAAATATGTTGATAATCGTTCATACCATGCCCTAGGTGCTTGTTTCAACCCATAAAGAGTCTTTTTAAGTTTAAATACATATTCAGGTTTTTCTAAGTCCTCAAATCCTGGGAGTTGCCCTACATAAACTTCTTCTTTAATAAACCCATTAAGAAAAGCAGACTTGACATCCATTTGGTATAATTTAAACCCTCTATGGGCTGCAAAAGCTAATAACATTCTGATTGATTCAAGTCTGGCTATAGGGGCATAGGTTTCATCATAATCTAACCATTCGACCTGACTAAACCCTTTAGCTACTAAGCGGACTTTATTTCTAACAATTTCCCCTTAATCATTTAATTTGTTTCTAAAACCCCACTGAGTGTCTATAATTGATTTTCCCTCAGGTTTTGGTACTAATTCCCAGACTTGATTTCTTTCAAATTGGGCTAGCTCCTCTTGCATTGCTATGATCCAATCTAGGTCAGGTAGGGCTTCTTCTATAGTCTTAGGTTCAATTTTTGGAATAAGTGCGATCTGACTAAGATTTCTATAAGAAGACCTAGTTCTGACTCCTAAGGTTGGATCACCCATAATTTGATCAGAAGGATGATTCAGTCTGGGTTTCTTTATTCTTCTAGAACTAGGTTTAGCCTCAGGTCTGGCTGGACGGTTTGGTTCAGTGTTTGGTTCAACTATTTGAGATGGTTCGGTTATTGGTTCAGTTGATACCTCAGTTATTGGTTCAAGTGATAATCCATTTAATGGTTCAATCAGTGGTTCATTGTCTTCGTGATCAAGATTTAATTGGTTTAAATTTTGATTGTTAAATTTTGGTTCAACCTCTTCGTCAAAGATTAAGTTAGTAGTTTCTTCAATTTTGTGGGTTTGTTTATTATAAACCCTATAAGCTCTACTAGTTGTTGAATATCCTAGGAAGATCCCTGGGGTTGACTCTGATTGGAACTTACCTAAGTAGTCCTTAGTGTTCAAGATGTGGACTTTGCACCCAAAGACTCTTAGATAGTGTAAATTTGGTAATCTATGATAATAGAGTTCATAGGGTATCTTATTGTGTCTTTTATTAATTAATATCCTATTTTGAATATAGCATGTTGTATTTACAACTTCTGCCCAAAATTGGTTAGCTAGGTTATATTCATTAAACATGGTCCTAGCGGCTTCCTGAAGGGTTCTATTCTTTCTCTCAACTATCTCATTTTGTTGGGGGGTTCTAAGACATGAAAACTCATGAATATATCCATTGACTTTGCAAAATTCCTCAAACTTTTGATTTTCAAACTCTCCCCCATGATCACTCCTAAGTCTTTTAATTTTAGTATCATTTTGTTTTTCAATCATTTTGCATAAGTCATTAAATAAATTAAAGGTTGCATCCTTAGTTTTCAAGAATCTAACCCAGGTAAATCTAGAGTAATCGTCGATGATTACTAAGCAGTATCGATTCCCGCTTAGTGACTTTGCTCCATGTGAATCAAATAGATCAACGTGTAGGAGCTCAAGTGTGGTTTGGGTTAAGTCTGATTGGGTTGGTTTATGAGTTGACTTAGTTTGTTTACCTTGTTTACATGAGTTACAAATTGTATTTTCAAAATTCTTGATTTTAGGTACACCTTAATTAACCCAAGTTGAGTAATTTTTGAAATTAGTTTGGTATTAGTGTAACCTAATCTCCTATGCCAAAGGTTAGATTCTTCTAATTGAGTTAGAAAGCATTTTGGTGTTGCGAGTAAATTAATAATGTAAACGTTATTTTTCCTAGTACCCTTAAGTGTTATCTCTGAGTCTTGGAGGTCTCTAATAAGGCAGTTAGAGTTGGTGAAAGTAACTATGTAACCAGTATCACAGAGTTGGCTAATGCTAAGCAAATTGAACTTAAAATTTTCAACCAAGAGTACTTTCTTAATAATAAAATCAGAATTAAGTTCAATGTTACCTGACCTAATTAATTTGAGTGTAGCATTGTTGTCAAATGCTACTGAGCCTAGGTTCTTGAACTTGATTTTGATGAATTTTAATTTATCCCCAGTCATGTGTCTGGAGCATCCACTATCCAACATCCATTGGTCCAAATCTTTATGTTCCTACATATAAAGTATGTATTGATTTGGATCCATTAGAGGTAAGGATAGCTTAAATTGAATTTCACTACCTAGTCTGTCTCACCCACATCTAATGTTATCAAACATGTTAACCTTATGGGTTTTGTGAGACAGGTTTAAAAGAAATGTTTAAATTTTTGAAAGAAAATTAATTTTGAAAATGTTGAATTAATTTTAAAAAAATTGTTTGAGTTAAGATTATTGATTTTGAAAAGTTGTTAAGTCTAGGACTTAATTTAAAATTTATGTTAGATTCAAATTTATCAAGTAGTCAATTGAATTTGATTTTCGATAATTGGCTTCCAAGTCTTGGCGAGGCACAGAAGTCTTCTTTGGCCATAGCCTTATTGGAGCCACAACCCTTTCCTTGACAAAGCCTTTTACCGAAAATTCATTTTCAAATTACTTCTTGAAAAATTTTGGTCGAACTAGTTTAGGTTTTGAATTGGTACCTTCGGCTAGTTCCACCAGACTAAACAGACCGAGTAGGGTACGCCTTACCCTACTTAACCTTATTAGAAAAGTTTCCCTAACGTACTATCATCTCACCTCCACCTAATACTATATTGTTTAAATTTTAAATAAATCTTTTGTCCTTAAACTATTCCTAAGTCTAAGCATAATAATAAAATTGCAGGAAAAAAAACAACAAGCAAGCAAGCAATTTAAAAATCATCTAACTATAAATATGGTTTTTATATAGGCTTCCCCTGGACTGAAGCCTCGATAAGGGTTAGGCAAGATGTGAATCTTGTCCTTGGGGATCCAATACTGGTTTGGTCCAACTTGTTTATTCAAACACAGCTTAGGGACCCATGCTTGGACTCGGGTTCTAGGTTGGTTCAATACAGAATAATACGACCGTTGTCGCGATTTGGTTCGATAACCTAGTCCGGATTGATTAAGAACGGACTTCTGTTTTCCAAGAATCATGTCAAGACCCTTGGAACCCGAAGTAAATCGTTCTAAGGCAACTTGAGTTCCCTCACTTGAGTTTTCAAGGAGGAATTCTCTTCCTCAAGTTTTTTAACTTGAGTTGAGTTTCCGAATCGGCTCGGTCAAGGAATTCGAGTTGACTTCCTCTTTCAGGAGTTTTACTTCCTGTCGAAGGGTTTCAACCCGGATGTTGGCTTTCGCCAATTTTCGGGACAGATAAGAAATTAAGTCATATAATTCAGCTTCTGGATAACCTCTTACCGTGATTTGTCCGTCCTCCGATATTGTGAGTTTTCCGGTGTTGAAGCCCTCGTCTGGTTCCGATTCTATTCCGAAGTCAACGTCTTCCGAGGCGGTCAAGGCGAGTAGGTTCGCGTGCGGGACTTCTTCTTCTTCTTCGGAGGATGACTCGTCTCAGGTGGCTTGAAGAGCTTTCTTCCTCCGTGCCTTCTTGTTTTCCTTTAGGTTGGGGCACTCTGATTTGAAGTGTCCCTTTTTTGCACTCGTAGCAGGTGACGTTGCCCTTGTTCTTCGAGCTAGTCGAGGGTTCCGCTGGATCTTCCTTTCTCTGGCTTGACTTCTTTTTGCTCGTTTGGTGCTTAAGTTCTTTGTAGTAGTCGCGAGCTAGCCGGAATTTGGGACGATCCCCTTCACTGTCATCTGATTCCGAGTCTGATTCGGACTCGAGTACTGGTTGAAGCTTCTTCTTTAGAGTTTTCCCTTGAGTTTTTCTTGCAACAAATGCTATACCCTTCTCGACTAAAGTAGTATTAGTCTGTTCATGTAATTCTAATTTCGAAAATAACTCGTCTAGTTTGATCTCAGAAAGATTCCTGGAAACCTTGTAGGCATCCACCATAGATGCCCACAGTGAGTTTCACGGGAATGAGTTTAAGGTATATCTTATTAGGTCACGGTTTTCAACCTTGTGACCTATCATGTGCAACCCATTCATCAGCTCCTGGATCATGGCGTGGAGTTGAGCTGCTGATTCTCGTTGTGTATCTTTATCGTATAGAGTCTGTTGAGCAACAAATCCCTTTTGCTAATTCGGGTGTCAGATGTACCTTCATGTAGCTCAATCAGCTTGTTCCAGAGCTCCTTGGCACTGTTGAAGGGTCCTACACGGTTCAACTCCTCTTTTGTCAGGCTGCATGCAAGGTTTGGGTAGCTTTAGCGTCAGCCTTGATCTTCTTCTTTAGTGGGTCGTCCCACTCGGTGTAGTGTTGCATCACACCTTGTGGATTTTTCGATATTTCTAGTCCAGACTGGATAATGATCCACATGTCCACCTGAGTTTTCAGGTGGACCTCTATTCTACTCTTCCAGTAGGATAAGTCTTCTCCACTGAAGAGTGATGGTCTGGCGGTGTTGTATCCCTCTTGCATGACCATTTAATTTAAACTGAAAAATTTACAAAAAAAAAAAGAAACTCGTCCCAAGACTCAGTCTTGGATTAGCAGTGCGGGAAAAATAATAATAACAACAAAAATCGAGTGGTGTTGCACCAACCTTGATTAACGAGAAAAATACGAGCGGAAAAATATTAAATTTTGAAAAATCCGGAAAAAAAAACTCAACTGGTGGTTGCACCAAGTTTAAGTCACCCGCTCTGATACCACTTGTGGGATCGGTTAGAAACGATAGAGGAGGGGTGAATATCGTTCGATAAATTTCGGAAATACTAAGAGTAATTGCGCAGCAGAAAAGCAAAAACAATCGCTAACACTTTTATTTTTACTTGGTTCGGAGTCGCAGTCGGCTCCTACTCCAAGGCCCACGGTCCTTGACCATTTATGACAGACAATTCTATATTTCGCAAATGATTACAAGTTGGAGTTCAAATATAAAATTAAAAACAATTACAGCACTTAATCTAAAATTATACCGACGACCGGAAGATGGAGAGTAGTAGCCGCGGGTCGTCGTTGGCGCTTGAAGCTTGAGCACGAAGCGTTTCGGAGCAGAGCGCATAAAGAATGTGTTGGAAGATTGTTATCTGAAGCCTAGGGGGTGAACCCCTATTTATACTCGTAGCTGGGGCGCCTGTGTTGAAGGGGGCGCCTGACACGTGGCCCTTGCTACGCGAAACTCAATCCGCAAACTCGGCCAACACTTATCTCCTCAACTAGGGCTCCTGAGCTAACTGGGGTGCCTGTGTTAACACAGGCGCCTCAATGGCTTACGTGGCAGTTTGCTTCGAGTAGCTTGGAATCACCCTTTGTCTGGGGCGCCTGTCTCAACATAGGCGCCTAGCCAGCAGGGCGCCTCACTCCATTGAGGTGCCTGGGAGCAGAAACCTCCATGCCTTCGTTCATGCAACCAGGGCTAGTTCCAAACACACAAGAAACATATAAACGATATAAAATTAACCATGATTTACAGTCTGAGCTGTCTTAGTTCTGACTTTGGGCTTCCCAAATGGAACCCTAGGTCGAACTGATGCCTAATGTTCTCTCCTATGGGGAACACGTCCTCACCTACTCCTCTCAGGAGATTTTACCTGTTTGCCAACCGGGTCCTCCAGTTGGACTTTTGCCCAATCCCCCAGATCAGGTCTTAGTTCCCAGCTTCACTCACCAGGTCTTCGGTTCCCAGTCCACGACCAGGACTTAGTGCCCAGCTTCACTCACCAGGTCTTAGTGCCCAATCTTATGTCAGGACTTAGTTGCTCATCCCGCGGCCAGGACTTAGTGCCCAATTCTTAGAACCAGGACTTAGTGCCTAGTGTACCTAGGACTTTTCCTGCACACTTGATTAGCATTGTTAGATCACAACAAGACCTTAACTTTTGAACCCTTTGCCATTATCAAAACACAGATTTGACTTTGGTGCTTCCGACACCAATATGTGCGACCTCTCCTCAAATGTGTCGGGTCGGAGGAGGGCGACTACGTGATGAGGGAGGTACATGAAGGCATCTGCGGGAGTCACATCAGGAAAAATCCCTGTCCAGGAAGATTATTTTGGCAGGGTACTTTTGGCCTACACTACAGGCCGACGCTCTCAAGTTTGTGGCCGGGTGTGAAGCCTGTCAAAGACATCAACATGTGACTCACCTCCCGACTGAGCCCTTGCGAGTCTCTACAGTGTCCTGCCCTTTCGATCAGTGGGGAATGGACATTGTGGGCCCCTTTCCCATTGGGCCACAGCAGAAGAAGTTCCTATTGATTCTCGTCGACTATTTCTCCAAATGGGTAGAAGCGGAACCTCTGGCGAACATCACAGAGGCGGCGGTGATGAAAGTCCTATTGAGGGACATCGTCTGCAGATACGACATCCCCCATAAACTGGTGTCGGACAATGGAAGATAATTTTTGGGACGCAAGATGAAAGAATGGTGAGAGGGGTTGGGCATTCGGCAGGCCTTCACCTCAGTAGCCTACCCACAGGGCAATGGACAAGTCGAGGTCGTCAATCAAGAAATCTTGCGGGGACTCAAGATAAAGCTAGATCACGTCGGTGGCAGCTAGGTTGATGAACTCCCTAGCATCCTGTGGTCCTACCGTACTATCCCGCGAGAAGGAACAGGCAAGAGCCCTTTCCAACTAGTATACCGGGTTGAGGCCGTCATCCCATTGGAGGTAGGGGAGGAGTCTGCCCGACGTCAACACTATCACAAGGAAGACAACGATCAAGAGCCGCTGATTGACCTAGACCTCATCTCTAAGGTGCGGGATAAAACTGCGGCTCGGTTGGAAGCATATCGACGAAGGATGCAGCAAGCCTATAATTGCCGAGTGATCGCCAACAGCTTTGAGGTTGGCGACAAGGTCTGGAAAAGGATCAAGTCGGTCGGCGACCCTGGGAAGCTGGAGCCGCAATGGGATGGACCGTAT
Source organism: Boesenbergia rotunda (assembly GCA_024364735.1). Taxonomy (NCBI): domain Eukaryota; kingdom Viridiplantae; phylum Streptophyta; class Magnoliopsida; order Zingiberales; family Zingiberaceae; genus Boesenbergia; species Boesenbergia rotunda. Next base: position 83,547 of record JAGFNQ010007579.1, on the reverse strand, counting down.
GTCATCGTCAAAAAGCTCACCAGAGGTAGCTATTATCTAGAAGACAATAAGGGCAAGGGGCTAGAAAGGCCATGACACGCCAATCATCTCCGCCCCTATCGTACTCGGTGAGGTCTTGAGTTGTTTGCTTGCCCGCTGTATTCTTTATTTACACTGCCTTGCAGTTCAATAAATAAAAAGAGTAGACGGAATATTACGCCTACGCAAAACCCTACTGCCTCTCGGTGAGTAGGCTTGACCTTAGTGCTGCACATGCCCCGCCAAGAGCTGCAAAACCCTACTGCCTCTCGGTGAGTAGGCTTGGCCTCGATGCTGCACATGCCCAGCCAAGAGCTGCAAAACCCTACAACCTCCACGGTGAGTAGGCTGCCTCGGTGTTGTACATGCCCGGCCAAGAGCTGTAAAACCCTATTGCCTCTCGGTGAGTAGGCTTGGCCTAAGTGCTGCATATGCCCTGCCAAGAGCTGCAAAACTCTACTGCCTCCGCGGTGAGTAGGCTTGGCCTCGGTGCTGCACATGCCCGACCAAGAGCTACAAAACTCTACTACTCTCGGTGAGTAGGCTTGGCCTCGGTGCTGCACATTCCCGACCAAGAGCTGTAAAACCCTACTACCTCCGTGGTGAGTAGGATTGGCCTCAGTGTTGTACATGCTCGGCCAAGAGCTGCAAAACCCTACTGCCTCTCGGTGAGTAGACTTGGCCTCGGTGCTACACATTCCCGGCCAAGAGCTGTAAAACCCTACTACCTCTCGGTGAGTATGCTTGGCCTCGATGCTTTACATGCCCGGTCAAGAGCTGCAAAACCCTACTGCCTCTCGGTGAGTAGGTTTGGCCTCGGTGTTGTACATGCCCGACCAAGAGCTGCAAAACCCTACTACCTCTCAGTGAGTAGGCTTGGCCTCGGTGTTGCACATGCCCGGCCAAGAGCTGTAAAACCCTACTGCCTCTCGGTGAGTAGGCTTGGCCTCGGTGCTTTACATGCTCGGCCAAGAGCTGCAAAACCCTACTGACTCTCGGTGAGTAGGCTTGGCCTCGGTGCTGCACATGCCCGGCCAAGAGCTGTAAAACCCTACTGCCTCTCGGTGAATAGACTTGGCCTCAGTGCTGCACATGCCCGGCCAAGAGTTGTAAAACCCTATTACCTCCGCGGTGAGTAGGCTTGGCCTCGGTGCTGCACATGCCCGACCAAGAGCTAAAGAACCCTACTACCTCCGCGGTGAGTAGGCTTGGCCTCGGTGCTGCACATGCCCGGCCAAGAGTTGAAAACCCTACTACCTCCGCGGTGAGTAGGCTTGGCCTCGGTGTTGCACATGCCCGACCAAGAGCTGTAAAAGCCTACTACCTCTCGGTGAGTAGGCTTGGCCTCGGTGTTGCACATGCCCGGCTAAGAGCTGCAAAACCCTACTGTCTCTCGGTGAGTAGGCTTGGCCTCGGTGCTTTACATGCCCGGCCAAGAGCTGTAAAACTCTACTGCCTCTCGGTGAGTAGGCTTGGCCTCGGTGCTTTAGATGCCCAGCCAAGAGCTGTAAAACTCTACTGCCTCTCGGTGAGTAGGCTTGGCCTCGGTGCTTTACATGCTCGGCCAAGAGTTGTAAAACCCTACTGCCTCTAGTGAGTAGGCTTGGCCTGAGAGCCACATATGCCCGGCCGTGAGTGGAACAACCTTGCTACCTTTACAATGAGTAGGTCGGGTCCTTGAAATACTGATCGGTCATCTTATCCCTGTGGCTAAAACAGAAACACTTGTTTCTTCAGACATGGTTGTTTACCCCCTCGCCACTTAGGGTCGGGGGGAACCTCTATTCTCACTTTGAACTGGGTGAGGGTCAAAGACAAAACATTTTAAAGGGGGCCAAATATTACTCAAAACATAAGAAGTTTGAGGGTGCTTGCATTCACAGCTGAAGTGATTACATCTCTAGCTTACTAGAAAAAACTGAAAAAGAAGAAGAAAGTGCAGCCGGCAAGGAGCGACCAAGAAGCCAGAACCCGGTTGGGAAGGATTCTATAGTTCCTGATTTTCAGGAGGGAACTCGTTCCAGACTCGCCTGACAGTTATAGCGCTCAAGTCTGAGTCTGGTTTCAGCAGTTGATCCTTCTCCAACTAGCTAATAGCACCATGGAAGGCATGTTTGAGGCACTTCAATGCCTGCCTAGCTAAAATCTCGGCATACTCCTCCGAGTGCAGGAACTTAGCCTTGGACTCCACCTCGACCTTGGACAATTGGGCTACATGATCAATCTTCTGTTGTTGTAGCTTGGCCTCAACCTCCTCCTTGGCGGTCTTCAGCATCGCCACATCCCAGAGCAGACAATCCTGCGTCCCAGGCATTTCTTGGAGCCTCTAGGTAGCGGCGGAAGCTTGGGCCTGGGCCTGGGTAACATTCTCCTGGAGGTCGACAGCATAAGAGACGGATAACTCTAAGTCGTATTCTTTTAGAGCCAGTAGGATTTCTCGTTCCTCATTCCGATCCTCCAAGGTTTTCTTTGAAGATTCTAGGAGTCTGACCTGATTAGACAACTCCCTCGCCTGAGTCTGGAGCTACTCCCGCTCCTGGGATAGTTTCTGCAAGTCCTCAATAAGGTCTTGGTTCTTCTCGGACTCAAGGCGTTCTCAGAGTTTGTAACCGTGTAGAATATCCTCAAAAGCCAACAAGGTACTGAGATAATGCTCGATCTTCACCCAGAGCGCTCAACTGACCTCCAACTGCAGGAGGTCGACCTCGTGGGCTCGGCCAACCTCCGGCTCTGCTGCCGCCACTAGCTGGAGAAGGTCTTCAGTGACTCCCCCGGAGAACAACAGGTGACTCGTAGCTGCACAATTAGAGGCAACCTACGATGCGGAACAAAGATAGTCAAGGCGAGGCAACAAAATAGAAAGGAAGAACTCAAGTATAATCACCGTCAGTAGAGACTGATGTAGCATGCCCATATATCGAGCTGATCCAGCTAACCACCCCGACTGAATGAGAGGAGAAAGGATTTCCTCAGCATGGAGCCCTGACCGGCTAGGGACGTCTCTCGGGTCGAGCACTTCCTCCTCCGAACTGGAAGCCAGCTGCGGACCATTTGAGGGGACCCCCTTCATCCGAATGGATTGAGAGCCCTTTGTCGCCATCTTCTTCGGCACAGGGACCCTCCGATGGGAGCTGGGCACGTCCTTTGACACCTCCTTACCGCGTGAAGCAGCGGGAAGGTCGGTCGGGGGACCAAGTCATGGGCGAGGGTAGCAGTGGCCGCCGCGGCGGGATAAGAAGGTGCTTACCAAACCCTCGGGGACCGAGGAGCTGCATCCTCGTCAACAGTAGAGCCTTTTTCAATAGAGGGAGGGGTGCAACTCTTTTTCAACCTCCAAGGCTAGGCCCTTTTTCAACCTCTTCAAGGGGAGAGCTTTGTGGGCTAGCCGTTTCCGCCGTCTTGTCTCGGTAGCTTGGGTCTCTGAGGGTGCAATAGAGGGAGGGGTGCAACTTCTCCCTCTGGCGCCTTGGCAAGAGAGGCAGTGGAACCCCCTTCAGGGGCCGTCGACAGTTCTGATGCTCCAAGATCCTGGGAAGCCTCCGAGGTTTCTTGACCTCCTGAGGGCTCAGCCACTTCCTCACAGCCCTAAATGGAAGCGCCCACAAGGGTGGAAGAAGCTGAAGCGGGAACCAGCGCTTGTTCGTTGGCCTGGTCCCACTTTAGGATCCGGTTCATAGCTCGGGAAAACATAACGTCGTCTACAAAATAGAGACAAAAGGGCATCATTTAGCATTAACAAAGAAACTTGCAAGACAAAAGGTAACTTACGAAGACTGGAGCTAAGGCTCGTGATTTTCGGGCTAAGTTCGGCCCGATAAAGGAGCTCCTCGTATTGCACCAGTTAGAGCCCATGGAACTCCATCCCTGCCAGAATACCCCTAGCACGATGATATCCCGTGTCCTGCTAGAAGTCGCCAAGGTCTGGGATAGGTGACAGACTTTCCGTCCAGTGGGTAGGACTAAAGGGACGCTAAGGGAGCTGAATATAAAAGAACCGTTCCTTCCATCCCTTGTGGGAGGAGGGAAGATCCCCCATAAACCTATAACCAGAACTGGCAGTAAAGCCAAATGCCCCTTGGGACCCGACCGGAACGAAGAAAAAATGGAAGAATTGGGGGGTTAGGGGAATGTCGAAAAGTTTGAAAAGGACAAAAGCTCCTCCCATCTGGGCAAAGGCATTCGGAGACATTTGCTGGAGAGGGATACCGAAGTATTTAGCAACATTCATGTAAAAGAGGAGGGGGTAGGGAAACGAAGCCCTAGTTCTACCTGCCCTAGAAAGAAAGTGAAAACCCCTTAGGGGTTTCTATAGGTGATTGGCCTAAGGTCGGAACTCGCATCTCCTAGCCTTCCGGGATACCATATCTCCGGCAGGCGGCCTGGAGGGATTCCCTCCTAACCCTAGAAGAGGTGGTATCGTACCACTCCGTATGATCTTCTAGTTCCCCCAAGGAACCCTCACCGTCGCCTCAGGTTTTCTTCTTCTTCTCCACTGGACTCATGAGGATTGAGGAGAGGTGAAAGCAGAAGAAGACTTACCCTCGTAAAAGGGGCACAGCAGCAAGACGAGCAACAGGAGAATGCAGATGCTTGAAGGCAGATAGGGTAAGGAGGTTGAAGAGTGTTGTTGCACCCGCTTTTATAGGAGGAGCCGCACATCTATAAGCAATGAGAGAGCCGCACGTCAACGACGCTGATTGGTTATCCCGAGAAGCCGCTAGCCCTTACTGCTGTCGCTTCGTATGGCCCGCGGTGGGTATCGGTGAGAGATTATTACACAAGGGGGGAGGCACGTGGCGAAGCCACATTCGCCAAGCGACCGTGTCGTCATTACAAGACCCCACGCACCCCTAAAGGGCTTTGTATCGTCGTCAGGGCGTCGCCTCAAAATTTGCATGAATGCTAGACATATTCAAAAAACCACCTGAAGTTCAGGGTTGCATGGGTTGTTTCCTTGGACCTGGAATTCTGACCGCGGAGTAGTAAAAGAGGGAGAGGCCACCTGGACACAACTTCTTCATCACATTACCAGTCTAATCAGTCAGCTACACTTCCTTCGATCAGACTTGAAGGAAGAGACTTGTGATGGGGTTGAATGCCCCGTGATGGGCACGTGGGCTGAAGAAGCTGTGTGGCAACATCCACCGAGCCGGAACGATTCCCTTGTTGTGACACCCAAGACCCTCTCAGGAAAGGGAACCCAGAGACCAACTCGAGTAGGTATAGCCCCGAAGATGGCTCCAGAAAGACACACTCCCGAGCTCACCTCAGGGGATAAGTCTCCGAGAGCACCTCGGGGAGATGGATGCCCGGGACCCCCGGGCCAAATAACCTTGAGATCCCCTCGGGGTAGTGGGGCCCAAGGAATGCTCAAGTAGAGGTCCGTTTTTCTCAGATCGGCAGGTCATCATCATCCATTATTTCGGAGTGATTACTACCCATGATCAGCGACCATCAAGGCCTTAATCATCGCAACGGCCCAGATTGAGGAATATGGGTGATCGTTACCAAGGTGAACCATTAACCGATAATCAAAGGGACGTGGCGAAGGTCATGGGGACTCGCAGATGGCCACCGCAAGTATTAAAGGTATTCCAACCCCTCCGGTAAGGGGGGAGGCATTCTCTCCTACTCGTACATTTTTCTTCCTTCTACTCTTCTCCATCGAGGCACTGACTTGAGCATCGGAGTAGGCTCTGCCGGACAACCTCCGGCGTGTTCCCCTAACGCTCATGTTGATCTTGCAGAATGCGAAGTTCTTCCCCCATCGTTAGCATCTACATGGGTTGAACCCTGGTGACTAAATGTCGACGTCGATTCCTTCCGGAACAGCATGCATCCCTCCATCAACAGTAGCCTCTCCGTTAGAACGACACAAAACTAAGTTAGGGATTCTCATCGTCGGAAAGCAGCTGAGACCTCATCATCCTTCTCCTTCGATTAACCCTCAACAGATTTCATCCCTCATCCGATTCTTCCTACACCAACTCTCATCACTCTGATCAGATTTCATCAAGATCTCAAGCCGCCAATTGCCACTTGGGTTTATCTCTTTATTGTGTTGATGTGCCGACTGTTTTTTTTTTTTTTGCATTGGTTTGATTCCTTCCATGGTTGATTGTTTGTATGAGTTTGATTGATGAATTTGTAATTGAGTAGAGTTTCATGTTGATTAAATTCCCTTTTCATTCCTTTTGGTTTAGTTAATAAATTTAGATGTTAAAAATTGTGTATTGTTAGTTAGTTTTTAGTTGTTTGTTATATTTCTATTTTGTTCCATCATTAAATGCATGTATGTTAGTTTGGAATAGTTTTTTTTATTGTCCATTTTATATTGCCTCATGCTTAGTATAATTTCCTTCATGCTTGTGATGTTTGTTACACATTTCAATCGGATTGCAAGAAGGGAGTTTAAATTAGATGTATTACTATGTATTTTATATAATTTATTGCCATTGTAGTTTAGGTTAGATTAATATCAATTGTTAAACTTAGAGTTAAATCAAACCCGAACCTTATTTTTAAATAAACAAATCCTAAGATTTATCATATATCGTATACTTTCTGTGTGAGAGACATCCGAGTTATTCTATATTATATTAGTGTAGATTATTTTGGAATTCATTTGAATTGAAACTATGTAGTATGACATGCATAATCTATCAATCCTCTCCCTTTCCCACTTCTCTCTTAGCAATAGCTTGGCGGCAGACTCGCAGTGAGGTCTCACTTTGGTCGTGACCTCGCTGCGAAGTCTAACCACAGCCTCGCAGCGAGGTCGTGAGACCGGGCCCGACCTTAATAGCGTGCCCTTGCCGACTTGAATCTGTAAGTACCCTAGATAGGTTTTGAAGTGGTCAATCGAGTCAAGTTAGGTCATGTTGTGTTTTGATTCCTATGTCTGAGTGTGCAAGAGCTAGGAGCACAGGAAGTCGAGCGGAAGATACAGCGGTCGAGAAGGATGACAATGAAAGGGAGTCAATGGGCTCGGTGAATCTGAGGGACATGGAGTTCCACGGAAGAGTACGCTGGTGGAGCGAGAAGGATGCACGCGATGTCTGAGAGACGAGAAGCTGGGGGAAGCTCACTCGAGAAAAAGGCCGGAGGAGGGTTCAGGTGACCCCAACTCTGGAAGGTCCGAAATCACCCAAGAAGACCCGCTGGAGACTGGTCAGTAAGGAACTAACCAAAACCACTCAGGCGCACGTATGCTTTAGGGCGCTCGAGAATGAGGGTGCCCCTATGCACTTTGGCGCCCCTATTCCCAGATGCCCCAATGCATACAGGCGCTCGATAAGTGATTCTTATCCACAGATTAGTCGTTTGCGAACGTTACGAAGCGGATAACTTTCAGGTCAAGTGTCAATTGCCCCCAAGCACTCAGGCGCCCCTGTTGTGCCACGTCAACATTAGGATAAAGTTGACTGGGGCTATAAATAGACCTCCAGAGCTCAGTTTCAAAATATCCATTGAATTGTACTCGAAATTCATTTCTATTTTCACTTTATTTTTGAGTTCTACAAGTTTGTAAAGAAGCTTCTCCGCTCCAAGAAGTTTATCTAGAGTTTGCGTTTTATTTTGCGTTAGATTAGCAATCTTCCTAGTTGCAAAACCAAGTAAATCTGTGTGCCTCTTTTCTTTTTCTATCTAGTTTATTTTTATGTTCTTTATTATTATTGTGAACTAATTTCCATCTTTGTTAGCAAGAACAAGAGATCGTTTTTTTTACAAGGGTAATTCACCCCCCGATCTTGTCGACTGCACGATCACCGACAAGTGGTATCAGAGCAAAGACACTCCAAAAGGACTAATTGTCATCTGAAGCAACTTACAAGATGGTTGGACTAGTCATCTACCCGCCAAAGTTCGAGGGGGAGTTCGCTAGTAGGAAGCAAAAAGTATAGATATTCTTTAAAATTGATTTTGAATTACTTTTAATAATGAAAAATGATTTTGTAGCTCCCAAAGACGCCAATAACAAACCTAAAGATGAAAGCCTTTGAACAAAGAAGTAGTAAGCAGATTTTGTGGCAAACGAGAAAACAGAGTTTCATTTGCTGGTTGTACTACCTGCGCAAGAAGTCAACTCAATCAGGAACTACTGATCGGCAAAGAAATTTTGGAAAAAGTTCTTGGAACTTCACGAAGGTACCTCTGAAACCAAACTAGCAAAAAGAGACATACTTCGAAATCAACTCAATAATCTCCGAATGGAAGAAGGAGAGTCGGTAGCCCAATTGTATGCAAAAATTAAGGAGTTAATCACAGAACTCAACAATCTCGGAGAGTCGGTAAGCAATTAGGATGCACAAAGGTATGCATTAAACATCTTCCTGAGGACCCAAACTGGACTTCCATAATAGACGCTTACTACATCTCTAAGAATCTAGAGATAAGTATCTTAGAACAACTCTTTTCGACTTTAGAACTTTTCGAATCTCGATGCATAAGAAAGAGTAAAACGGATAACATCACCCTAAGCACGAGAAAAATCCGACATGGGGAGGAATCTTCAGAAGATGAAGAAGATGCGACATACATGGTAAGGAAATTGTCTAAGTATTTCAAAGCTAAAAGAATTAATAAAATGCAGGGTAAGAAATAAAGGAAGATCCGTTGTTACAACAGTGAGGAAGAAAGGCATATCAAGGAAAATTGCTCAAAGCTAAAAGCAAACAATCCCAACAAGGCGAAACACAAGAATCTGAAGGCTACTTGGGACGAATCATCATCAGATGAGTCTAATATCATGGAAAGTCGGATTTACGTTGATGACTTCACACCAAGAAGAAGAAAACATCGATGAAGGGGGAGTCACATCAGAAGATAACAGCGACGTAGGGGGAGCTTCGAATTTCGTGTTGGAAATGAGATGGCTAGAGGGGGGGGTGAATATAGTCAATCACTTTTTCTTGCACTTAACAAGTTTCCTGCACTCAACTTATCAGTAGCACAGCGGAAGAAACAAAGAAAAATGAAGCAGTGCAGTAAACGAAAATAGAAATGAAAGCAAACAGAGACAACTGCCAAGATCGCTAACAAGAGGATTTACAAGGTTCGGGGATAACTTGCGCCTACTCCTTGGCGTGCCCTTAAGGTGGGCGATCCCTTGATCGTCGGCAGATCAAGCCCCGGTTTTCACCGGATATAACGCAACCTCCTTCTCGGTGGAGAAACCTCTCCACAGCGTTTCAATCACAGATAAAGTTTAATCACAAAGAAACAACAAGAAGGATCTTACTCAAACACTTAGCAAGGACAAGAACACAGCAAACTTCCCTGAGCTCCACCCAATGGCGATCTCACGCAAGAACCCTTCTTCGTGTCTTCCCACTGTCGGACTCCAAGCTCCATGTTCTCTCCTTCAAGCACTCAAGTAATGAATGATTGCTTCTCGATCGCTTGCTCAAAGTGATGAAAACATCAAGAACACAGCAAGCAAGTTATGGAGAACACAAGGCGCGGCAAGAACACTAGTTCACGAACTCTACTTCCACGAAGCCAACTTCCGCCCTTTTGATTCTCCACACAGCACCAGGTGACAACATCCTCCGTAGCCTCCAGCTACCTCACTGCCAACGCCAGCTACCACTGAGCCCTCTCTGGTCTTCCTGAGATCCCCTCAGCCAAGCCCCAGTCTCGGCTCCAGTCTGCAGCTCGGCCGTTGCAACCGGAAATGGAGAATCGGACAAACCTGCTCCAAGGAAAGCCTCCATTGACCTCTCCTTGAGTGTTTGAATCCTCCCCTGTCACCTGCAACTTAATCAGACTGTTAGAACAGTAAATCACACAGTAAATCAAATATCAGAGGCAAACAGCAGCGAATCGGATACGATCAGATGCTCTGACCGCGTCTGACAGTGCAATTTGAATTAAAGTGATCGGTCACCGGACCGATCCAGGGCTTGTGGGTCGGTCACCAGACCGATCCACAGCTTCGCTGGGATTCCCAGCTCTCGCCGCTATACACGCCTGATCGATCACCCGACCGATCAGAGTGAAGCCTGATCGGTCACCAGACCGATCAGAGTGAATCCTGATCGGTCACTCAGACCGATCAGGACAGATGAACAGTGATTTTTTAATCAGATCCAAACTCCCTGATCGGTCACCGGACTGATCCAGGGTCTGATCCGCAAGGGAACTCACTCACCGTCCGCTCCCTGATCGGTCACCAGACCGATCAGGGGCAAGGGAGCAAGGAAGCAGCCTGCTCCCTGATCGGTCACTGGTCCGATCAGGAGCCACACAGTAGGTTCCCAACCTCACTGTGCGCTCCCTGATCGGTCACCAGTCCGATCAGACATCGCTAGATCGGTCACCAGACCGATCCACGAAGGAGCAGCGTGCCAATGTCCCTGATCGGTCACCAGACCGATCCAGGGACTCAAACCTAGCCCTTCAAGCTAGGAATTCATCCACCTTAGCCCTCCAAGCTAAAGATTTTTCCATCTAACTCTCCAAGTTGGGAATTTGCACCTAACCCTCCAAGTTAGGACTTTTCACCTAGTCCTCCAAGCTAGGACTTTTCACCTAGCCCTCCAAGCCAGGACTTTTCACCCAACCCTTCCGAGTTAGAACATCATCCAACCTAGCCCTCCAAGCTAGGCACCTGACCCTCCAAGACAGGACTTTTTCACCTAATTCTCCAAGGATGGGAATTTGCACCTAACCCTCCAAGTTAGGACTTTTCACCTTGCCCTCTAAGCTAGGACTTTTCACCCAACCCTTCCGAATTATGACTTTTCCAACACCTAGCCCTCCAAGCTAGGATTTTTCACACATAACCCTCCATGTTAGGATTTTCCATACCATGCCTGATCCCCAATCAGGACTTAATCATAATCAAACATCATCCACCTAAACTATCGGTGTCAACACTAAAACAACAATCAGGGCCAGACTGCATCAACATTTCGAAAGAGATATGGTAAGTGAGGTATATTTTTTACCTCCTGATTAACTCTATTCAGGTATAAAGGCAACGATAAAGTCAATATATAAATTTAAAAAATAAAAATACAGATTTGAAAAAACAACTAGCATCTGCATGCCTATTAGAAATGTCTGATAAATTAAGATTAGAAAATGAAAATGAAAACTTAAAGGCACAAATCAAAAAATTGAAAAGTACTTGTAGAAATTCAAATTATTGTCAAAATTTTAAATTTCAATATTTTATAAAACTTAATTGGTATTTTAAATATCACAAGGGTCAAATTGTAAGAATTCATAGAACTTACATTCCATCAAGATTTTTGGTATACTATTAGTAAAATTTTATTTTGGGTCCCAAAATCTATATTAAACTATTTAATGTTATTTATTATTTATTTATCAATTCTTTTATTAATGCTTTATTTGTAATCTTGTTAAATTTTTGTCTAAGAGATAACTCTTAGAAAAAAATTATTTTAATATTTTTTAATGATAGAGACTACTAGAAGTATTTACATAATTTTTTTAAAAATGTTTAACAGTTAAACAGATTTTTTATAATTTTTTATTCAAAAAAGTATTTTTAAATTTTAAAAATATTTGAAAAATTAATTTCATCTATTCTAATTTTTTGGAATCTTTGGATTATACTTTGAACGTTATGAAAATTTTTTAAATTTATTTGAAGTTAAAATTAAAATTTAAAATTATCTTTCTTAAAATTTATCAACTCAGATTTTAAAATTATTTTTCATAAAGTTAGAAAATTATTTCACTTTGACAATTTTCTAAAAATAAGTCTGCCAAAATTCTAACTTAGATAAAAATTTGATTAATTTTTTAGTAAAAATAAAATTTTAAAAATTATTTTTCTAAAATTAGACTTTATATTTTAAAAATTAATTTTTGAGTAAATTTTGAAAAATTAGATTTTTCTAGAAACTAACTATTATGTTAGACATGCATTCAAAAATTTTCAAAAATTTTGAAAGCTGAAATAATTTTTCATAAATTTTTGTAAGTCATTTTGATTAGTTTACTATTTCCCTTAATATATTTAAAGTTTTGATGTGATCAAATGGAGAGAAAAAGATTAGAAGTAAGTTAAGGGGGAAAAGTTAATTCAATTTTTTTTTATACTTACATTATCACATATTTAGTCTTGTTTTTTTTATGTTCGTTTACCCTAACTTAACTCGAGTTGATGCACATCAAACAGGGAGAGATTATAAGTACCTCAGGTAGATTTTGATGTGGTCAACCGAGTCAAGTTAGGTCTTATTGTGTTTTAATCCCGATGTCTGAGTGTGCAGGAGCTTAGGAGCGCAAGAAGTTAAGCAGAAGACGCGGGGGTTGAGAAGGATGACACGAGAAGAGAGCCGACAGGCTCAGTGCATCCGAGAGATCCGAAGTTCTGCGAAAGAGTATGCCGGTGGAGTGAGAAGGACACACGCGACGTCCGAGGGATGAGAAGTCGGGGGAAGCTCGCTCGAGGAAAAGGCCGAAGGAGGATTTGGGTGAGCCCAACTCTAGAAGGTTCGAAATCACCCAAGAAGACCCGTTGGAGACTGGTCAGCAAGGAGTTGACCAAAGCCACTCGAGCTCCCCAAAGTGCCCCCTGTGGTTTAGGGCGCTCGGGATCTCGGGCGCGTGTATGCATTAGGGCGCTCGAGAATGAGGGCGCCCCTATGTGTACGGATCTCTAGGCAAAAATATTCAAAAATCACAGTGAAAATAAAAGATCACACAAGCGATCCATGCGAAAGAAAACTCATACAAAGTTAATTTACAAATTTCTATCGTATAGGTATACCTTTGGCGCGTGCCCTTTGCTTATCCCGCTTGTCCGAGGTATGCCAGATCTCTTGCACGTTCAAGTATTCGTGCCTCTATGCGTATCCACACGAACACGATCTCTCAAGCTTCGGAGAAGAATCACCTTTGTGGTGTTAGCCACAAGAGGAGATTCACAAAGCAAGAAGGAGAGGGAGAAGAGAGATTTTGGCCAAGAGAAGGAAGGGAAGGAAGAATGACAAATTCATTATCC
>JAGFNQ010007579.1:0-63802 GCA_024364735.1 Boesenbergia rotunda | reverse complement strand
AATTATGGATAAAGAAATTTATATAAAGAAATTTTATAAAGAAATTTATAGAAATTTTATTTTTTATGGAAATTAAAAAAATGAACCTGGATTGGTTTATTTTATTTTATAAAATCAATATGATTGATTTACCATGATAAGAAATTTATATAATAAATTTTGAAATTTTATTCCATAATAAAAGGGAGACATGGTTGTTTTTATTATAAATTAAGTTATAATAAAACTTGGCATAACGGAATAATTCATAGAAAAATTTATAAGATAAATTTTTTATGAAAAATTTATTCCGTTAAAAGGAGACTTGGCGATAAAGAGGCTACTATATAAAGGTGCAAAGGCAAGGCTTGGAAATCAATTCAAGTGATCAAGGATTCTTGCCTAGCCTCTCTTCCTCTCCTTCTCTCCCTCTCCCTCCTCTAGTAGGCGCCGGCCCTAGAGGGCTCCCCTAGGGTTGCCGTGAGCCACCTCCACCAAGAAGGTGCCGAAGAAGAAGAAGAAGAAGCGGGTCACGACTCCTTCCTTCCTCCCGGAATCTTGATTCCGTTTTTCGTTTGGTGGTTAGTTTTCCATCTCTCTCTCTTGATATTCTAGTCGTGCCTTTAGAGAATCTAGTAGTTCTTGTCGGCACGAAACTCGTGGCTTTGCGAAGTCATCCCGAAGAGAACTCGACGTGGACGCGAATAGAGGCGGAGCTTCCTAGGGACGCTACGGTTGGATCTCGTCCCTTTCTACGAGTTACGCGAGGTATTAAGTAAATTAGTTTACTTTCTACAAAATTTTAAATGTATGATCATGTCCCCACAACATAAGATTGCATGCTAGATACGTGGTTAAAATAATTTGAGAAATTATTTATGCTAAATCTTCCGCTGCACATAATTAAATTTTAAAATTACGAACACGTATTCATGTCAACATGCACCCAGTCCCAACAATGGTATCAGAGCCGGTTAGTGTTCGACATAATCATATAATTATTTTGCGGAAAACTTTGTCATGATCTCAATTTTGGAAAAAAAATTTCAATTATGGAAACTTTACAATTATAATAAATTTTAGATTTAGGAATTTCAAAGTTTGGAAATCCTCATGAAATTTCGCAAACGTTTGAAATATCCTAGTTTCTGAAATTTTATGATAATTATGAAAACTTCCCATTTTTGGAAACTTTCCAATTTTGGAAATTTCGTATTTTGGAAATTTTTCAATTTTAGAAATATGTAAGTTTTCTTTGTACTAGAAACTTACAATTATTCTGAAAACCTATTATGAAATCTCGTAATTTTGGGCACTTTCTTTCAAGAAAGTCTAGACAAATTTATGGATTATTAATTGACAATTAAATTCGAATTGGTTTTAAATTATTAACAAAATTCTTTATTTTGGAGAGAGCCATCCAATTTAAAGTTAGTTGTTGTAATTTAATTTCCTATTTTGAATAAAATTGTCATGTTTAATTTGGTTACGCCTCGGGGAGCGGACCAAATTAGATTTACAACAAATTTCTTTTTTTGGGTATCTGAGCCTCGGGGAGCCACCCAAAGAAAATAATTTGTTGAAATTAATAAATCCATAAATAAAATATGTAATCAAATCTTGGAAATTTTGAGGTGATTCTCAAACGATAATTTCCTTATTTGATTTAAGAGGTGATGCTCTTACATATTGTTGTCTCCAAAACTAATTAGGAAAATGGTTTCCTATAGAGTTTTCTTTAAAGAGATTTTCATGAAAATAATATGTGGTTGAATTAAGGGAATCTGTCTTTTAATTTAATAAGATTTGATTTAGAGAAATCAAAGTCTTAAACATATTATTTCCGAAATTGATTATGACAATTTAGGAAATTGTTTCCCAAAACAATTCCTTGAATAAAGTATGAAATTAGAATTAGGAAATCCGATTCCTAATTCAATTAATGAGACTTGATAAATTAAGTCACATACATACTTTATTAAGGAAATCGTTAGTACATGACATAATTATATGTCATGAATGTGCTTAGAAAAGAAAGGATGAGACCCAAAACCCCATACAAAATATTAAGGCCAACACCTTCCATTAATATGGTTAGAACTGGAGTTTTGTTTCTCGTTTGGATTGATGGACACATCCATGCCTGGCTTGAACCTCAACATGTTCAAACCATGGAATTAGTTTATGATTAATATAGTTGGAGTCGGAGGTCAATCCTTAGTTTTGGTTGTTGGACACATCCAAGCCTGACTAAACTGTTGAATGAGCTCCAACCATATTAAAATTATTTCTTGATTAATGGGTCAGCCTTAAGCTTGGAGCATCGATTTGTTGTGCCACAGCCAAGGTTGATGTAAAGAGAGGTGCAGTTGGGTGCTATGTATATTGTTGCATACTTGTTAATGAGTTAACAACCCAATGATTTATGCAAACATTCAATTAGTTGATAGCATAAAGTGATAGTTACATATATGTGATATGTAATCGGTATAATTACCTACCTTCATAGCTAAGAATAACTTGATGGCCACAGCCATGGTTGTTCTTATCTATGGTTGGATATCAACCTATTTGGAGATGTTCCTACGATCTCCCGAATTGATAAAAAGGTTATTCAATTCGATAAATAAATAGGATTTAATTAATGTATGTTGATGCATTCTTTATCATTCTTCTCACATAAGCTCAATTTGTATTTCTAGGATAATCACTCGATCATGTCTTCTCTGAATTTGCGTTCCATTTTGGACACCAATAAACTGACTGGGCTAAACTTCATGGACTGGCTTCGAAACCTGAGGATAGTCCTCAAGGCAGAGAAGCTTGCTTATGTCCTTGAAGATCAACTTCCCAACCGTCCTCCAGAAAATGCAACTCCAGACCAGTTAGTGGCCTATCAGAAACATGTGACCGATTCTGAACTTGCGAGTTACATCATGCTAGCCGCTATGGTACCTGAGCTGCAAAAGCAGCATGAGCATATGGATGCTTATACCATCATCTTCCATCTTCATGAGTTATTTGACGAGCAGGCGAGATTCGAAAGGTTCGAGGTCTCCAGACTCCTCTTCACCTCTAAGATGCAGGAAGGCACTTCTGTTTCACAGTTTGTGTTGAAGATGTTCGGGTATATTGAGCGACTGAGCATACTCGATTTTGTAATGGATCATGAACTATGTATTGACTTAATTCTGCATTGTTTGCCCAAAAGTTATTCACAATTTGTGATGAACTATCGGATGAACAAGTTGGAGACTATCATTCCTGAGTTGCTCAACCTGCTAAAGACTATAGAGCTTTCTGTGAAGCAGGATCAAAAGACGGTACTGTTAGTTGGTTCCTCGAAGAAAGGTTCTAAGAGGAAGGCCAAAGAACAGAATAAGGGAAAGAAGAAAAAGGCCAAAAAGACTGAAAAGACACCAAAAGGCACTTGCCATCATTGCGGCAAGGAGGGACACTGGCGAAGAAACTGCAAGGTTTATCTTGAGTCCTTGAAGAAGAAGGCATCCGATGCCCCATCCTCTTCAGGTATCTTCGTTATTGAATGTCACCCTATTTCCTCAAATACCTGGGTACTTGATACTGGGTGTAGCTCACATATATGTAATGACATATAGGGGCTAAGGAATAGAAGAAGACTCGTCAAGGGAGAAGCAAATTTGCGAGTTGGAAATGGAGCAAAAATTGCTACTATTGCCATTGGAACATATTTGCTAAAGCTCCCTACTGGACGTGTCTTAGAATTGGATAATTGTTATTTTGTTCCTTCATTAATAAAGAACATTGTATCTATTTCATGTTTGAATGAAAAGGGTCATCATTTAACTTTTAGTAACAATTGTTGTTACATAACTTTAAATGGCGTTCTTTATGGGACTGGAACTTTCTGCAATGGTATCTACACGTTAGATTTATCCGGTGACGTTTTCAATATCGAAGTTAGCAAAAAACATGCTCAAATAGATAATCGAATAGACTCCTATACGTGGCATTGTCGTCTTGGCCATGTAAGTAAGAAACGCATGACCAAATTACACCGATGTGGAATTCTGGAATCATTTGAACCCGCTTCATTTGATACATGCGAATCATGCTTAAAAGGCAAGATGGCCAAATTACCCTTTTTCGGAAAAGGTAATCCAGTGGGAGAATTGCTTGGTCTAATACATACTGATGTATGTGAACCAATGTCAACTCTTGCACAAGGAGGCTATAGCTACTTCATTACCTTTATCGATGATCACTCACGATTCGGGTATGTATTCTTAATGAAACACAAATCTGAAGCTTTTGAGAAATTCAAAGAGTTCAGAAATGAAGTAGAGAAACAGCTTGGCAAAAGTATTAAGATACTTCAATCCGATTAGGGTGGTGAATACTTAAGTCAAGATTTTCAAGATTATCTTAGGGACAATGTGATATTGTCTCAATGGACTCCGCCATATACACCACAGCATAATGGTATATCTGAGAGGCGTAACCGAACCTTGATGGACATGGTTAGATCCATGATGAATCATGCAACTCTTCCAAAATCCTTTTGGGGCTATGCGCTCAAGACAGCTGTTTACTTGCTAAACAGAGTTCCGACCAAGGTAGTCTCTACTACTCCATATGAGACGTGGAATAGTAAGAAACCTCACTTAACTCACCTTAAGATATGGGGTTGTCCTGCTTATGTGTAGCGGACTGTATCAGACAAATTGGATGCTAAGTCTGATAAATGTCTATTTATTGGATACCCTAAGGAAAAGGGTTACCAATTCTATCATCCCTTGGAACAAAAGGTATTTGTTTCAAGGCATGCTGTATTTCTGGAAAAAGAATTTCTTTTACAAGAAAACAGTGGGAGTGGCATTGAACTTGATGAAGTTCAAGAAACTCCAATAGACATTACAGAGACTCCTAGTCTAGACCCACAACCAATAACTCATAATGATGAGCTATTAGTTAAACCTAAAACAACACCACCTCTTCGTAGGTCTGATAGGACACGCAATATTCCAGAGAGATACGAATTTCTCATAAGTGAATCGAACGACGTGTTACTCATAAGCGATGACGAACCTATCAGTTATGAAGATGTTCTGAAAAGTTCAGAAAGGGTCAAATGGCTTGAAGCCATGAAGTCGGAAATGGATTCCATGTACGAAAATCAAGTATGGGACTTGGTTAACCCACCTGAAGGGATTAAGCCCATAGGGTGCAAGTGGGTTTTCAAAAAGAAAACAGACATGGAAGGTAATGTTGTTACCTTTAAGGCTAGATTAGTGGCAAAGGGATATCGTCAGAAACAAGGAATTGATTATAACGAAACCTATTCGCCAGTAGCTATGCTTAAATCCATTCGGATGCTCCTGGCCATAGCAGCTCATTATGATTATGAGATATGGCAAATGGATGTGAAAACAGCTTTCCTTAATGGAAACCTGCTTGAGGGTGTATACATGATACAACCTGAAGGCTTCACATCGGTTGACAAAACCAAAATATGCAAGCTTCGACGATCCATATATGGACTGAAGCAAGTATCCAGGAGCTGGAACATCCGTTTTGATGAGACAATCAAAGAGTTTGATTTCTCACAAAATCCTGACGAACCTTGTGTGTACAAGAAGGTTAGTGGGAGTACAGTCGTATTCCTAGTGTTATATGTCGATGACATATTGCTTATAGGAAATGATATATCAGTCTTACAGTCGGTTAAAATTTGGTTGTCCAAAATTTTCTCCATAAAAGACCTGGGAGAAGCAACCTATATCCTTGGGATTAGAATCTATAGAGATAGATCAAAACGGTTGCTTGGTCTTTCGCAGTCTATATATATAGACCGAGTGCTAAAAAGGTTTAGCATGTCGGAATCCAAGAAAGGTTACCTTCCCATCAGGCATGGGATCAACCTTTCAAAGTCTATGTGTCCGCGCACATAAGACGAGAGGATTTGCATGAATAAGATTCCTTATGCATCCGCGATAGGATCTATCATATGCTCTGAGCGTCACGAGCAGATACCAGTCTGATCCAGGAATGGATCATTGGGCGGCTGTCAAGACAATCCTTAAGTACTTAAAAAAACTAAGGATGTGTTCCTATATATGGAGAAGGAGATATGGTAATACGTGGGTATACAGATGTCAGTTTCCAGACAGAGAATGATGACTCCAAATCTCAGTCTGGATACGTATTTACTTTGAATGGAGGCGCAATAAGTTGGAAGAGTTCCAAACAAGACACTGTAGCGGATTCTACCACGGAAGCGGAATATATTGCGGCTTCGGAAGCAGCAAAAGAAGCAGTCTGGATCAAGAAGTTTGTCTCGGAACTTGGTGTGGTTCCAACCATTGATGAAGCAATACCGGTTTACTGCGACAACAATGGAGCTATTGCACAAGCAAAGGAACCAAGGTCTCATCAGCGATCCAAACACGTGCTTCACCGCTATCATCTGATCAGAGAAATTATAAGTAGGAATGATATACAAATTGAGAAAATTCCCACTGAAAGGAATTTAGCGGATCCTTTAACTAAGGCCTTGCCTCAAAGCAAGTTTGAGGGTCATGTTAGAGCCTATGGTATTGGATACCGTAGCGATTGGCATTAGGCCAAGTGAGAGTTTATTAGTGATATGAGAGAAGTGTCCTAAGACAATCGCCTTATGATTGTAATCATTTACCTTAATAAATGAATATTCACTATTTGAGTATACATGTTCGTGTATTTGATTGAGATCTTAAACTCATTTACTGAATGTCCGCAATACAATTCACAGCATGAGAGAATTTGTGATGAATTCACAACTAGTGATTATCTCTACATGTGCAATTGTGAAGTATTGAAATTGTCCCTAGTCGATGAATTGATAAACACGGACACTATCAATTCTGTTGAGACTAGCATGGGTTATTCTCTAATCAGCTGATTCTCACTGGCTGGTGACATTGGGATGTCCGGAGATAAACATGAATGCTAGTTAAGGGAACTAGTTCATTGGAGTGACTAACTGTAAAACTTCATATGGTAATCTACATATAGATATGTCAATGAAGTTCTTACTGCAGCTTAAGTGCGATGTTCCTTTGACTTGCGGTGTTCAAGTCATCTTGGTCATAAAGACTTATACTTTGACATCTTAAGTAAGCATCTCCAAGGAGGTGTGGACCCAGGATGATAGGGTATAAGCCGAAGTGCCCGAAGATGTTTGAACAGCCTACAAAGGATTCACCACTCCTTGCGAGGAGATGTATACCCAAGGCCTATCGTCGAATTGTTACTCGAAGCCTCTGGCCAGAGCATCACATGTTCTGAGTATGAATCTCTCAGAAACATGAGAGTAACTAGAATCCGTTGGACAAGAAAGACATTACTTGGGCTAGGTGTGACGTAGTCAGCCTAGTGGGGACTGACACACATAGACCGTGTCCTGAACCAAGTGGGTATAAGATGGTGAAGGGAATGAGGCACGACTCATTATAGCTGCTGAAGGATTTCAGAATTATTTCTGAGGTCAACCGTTGATCTTTCGATTAATTGGGGGTCATGATGTACTACTAGGTGTCACTCATGATCGTTCTATAATTGGTTGATTATAGAAGGCCAACATAAATCGAAAGCCTATTAAGTCACAAGCACTACGAGTAATCCGAGGGATTTAAAATGAGTTGAAAATTAGATTTTCCGATCAAGAGAGATAAGTCGAATCTGAATTTATCAGAGACGCATCGGAAGCTTAAAATGGCTAAGCCTTTTGAAGGCTTATTGGACGACTTAAATGAGTTTAATTCGTAAGTTGACGGCTTGGATTTGGCCGGCCAAAGAGGGTCCCCACCCTCTTTGGTTTGGCCGGCCACAATAAAAAGGGAAACCAAATTGTTTGGTTTAAATTATAAAATAAATTGAGCGTGATTTGTTTTATAAAATTATGGATAAAGAAATTTATATAAAGAAATTTATATAAAGAAATTTATTGAAATTTATTCTTTTTATGGAAATTAAAATGAACCATGGATTGGTTTATTTTATTTTATAAAATCAATTATGAATTGATTTTTCCATGATAAGAAAAATTTATATAATAAATTTCTTGTAAAATTTTATTCCATAATAAAAGGGGAGACATGGTTGTTTTTATTATAAATTAAGTTATAATAAAACTTGGCATAACGGAATAATTCATAGAAAAATTTATAAGATAAATTTCTTATGAAAAATTTATTCCGTTAAAAGGAGACTTGGCGATAAAGAGACTACTATATAAAGGTGCAAAGGCAAGGCTTGGAAATCAATTCAAGTGATCAAGGATTCTTGCCTAGCCTCTCTTCCTCTCCTTCTCCCCCTCTCCCTCCTCTAGTAGGCGCCGGCCCTAGAGGGCTCCCCTACGGTTGCCGTGAGCCACCTCCACCAAGAAGGTGCCGAAGAAGAAGAAGAAGCGGGTCGCGACTCCTTCCTTCCTCCCGGAATCTTGATTCCGTTTTTCGTTTGGTGGTTAGTTTTCCATCTCTCTCTCTTGATATTCTAGTCGTGCCTTTGGAGAATCTAGTAGTTCTTGTCGGCATGAAACTCGTGGCTTTGCGAAGTCATCCCGAAGAGAACTCGGCGTGGACGCCAATAGAGGCGGAGCTTCCAAGGGACGCTACGGTTGGATCTCGTCCCTTTCTACGAGTTACGCGAGGTATTAAGTAAATTAGTTTACTTTCTGCAAAATTTTAAATGTATGATCATGTCCCCACAACATAAGGTTGCATGCTAGATACGTGGTTAAAATAATTTGAGAAATTATTTATGCTAAATCTTCCGCTGCACGTAATTAAATTTTAAAATTACGAACCCGTATCCATGTCAACATGCACCCGGTCCCAACACTAACATCTCACCCCATTTCTAGCAAACAAAAATATTTTGTTAAACCTTATAGTTTGTGTGAAATGTCCCCAAGTTGCCCAATAATTGTTCCCCAACAATTTTAAATGATCATGAAGGGGTTTTGTTCTTTTTCAATCCTATAAAGCACGACACATTCACAATTCCCTTCGTAAGAAACTAAATTCATTCTCGGGGAGTGGTTTAGTGAAAATGTCCGCTAGGTTCGATTTTGACTCTACATGTGAGAGTACAATGTCTCCTCTAGCAACATGATCTCTAATGAAGTGATGACGCACTTCAATGTGTTTGGTCCTAGAATGATGGACTGGATTCTTGGTTAGGTTTATCGTGATTATGTTGTCACACAACACTTGCGCACCCTTGTAGGTTAATCCATAGTCCTCTAGTGTATGAATAATCCACAACAATTGTGATACACTCTCTCCCATGGCGATATATTCTGCCTCGATCATGGAGAGAGCAACACAATGTTGCTTCCAACTTGACCAACTAACTAACGATGATCCTAAGAATTGGCATCCCCCACTTGTGCTCTTCCGATCCAACTTGCACCCAGCATAGTCTGAATCGGTATAGCCAATTAAGTCAAATGACTCGGTACGGGGGTACCAATGACCAACTCCAATTGTGCCCTTAAGGTATCTCAAAATTCTTTTAACGGCAATCAAATGAGATTCCTTGGCACAAACTTGGTACCTAGCGCACATACCCACAGCGAAAAGAGTATCAGGTCGACTAGTTGTGAGGTATAGCAAACTACCTATCATGCTCCGATATTGAGTTAGATCAACAGGTTTACCACTCTCATCATTGCCTAACCTTGTGTTTGTTGCCATGGGAGTGGTTACCTCTTTAGAATCACTCATGTTAAATTTTCGAAGCATCTCTTGAGTGTATTTTGATTGGTGCACATGGATTCTGTCTCGAGTTTGTTTGATTTCAAGTCCAAGGAAGAAAGTCAATTCTCCTACTAGACTCATCTCAAATTCACTCTCCATGTGTCCAATAAATTCATTCAAATAGCCCTTATTGTTTGAGCCACAGATTATGTCATCCACAGATACTTGGGCGACAAATATATTGTCACCATCTCTTCGTAGAAATAGTGTAGGGTCTATTCGTCCTCTCACGAAGCCTTTCTCGATTAGAAATGTCGACAACCGCTCATACCAAGCCCGAGGTGTTTGTTTAAGGCCGTAGAGCGCCTTCTTGAGCTTGAACACGCGGTTTGGAAATTCGAAATTTTCAAACCCCGGAGGTTGTTCGACATAGACCTCTTCTCTTATGAAACCATTTAGGAAGGCGGATTTGACATCCATTTGATAGAGTTTGAAACCTCTATGTGCTGCAAATGCAAGCATCAATCGGATGGATTTTAATCGTACCACGGGAGCATAGGTCTCATCGTAATCAAGGCCTTCAACTTGACTGTAGCCCTTGGCTACTAAGCGTGCCTTGTTCTTTACGATTTCTCCCTTATGGTTCAATTTGTTTTTGAAGACCCATTGGGTTCCAATAATGGTGGTCTTCTTAGGTCTAGGGACTAAGTCCCAAACTTGGCTTCTCTCGAATTGACCTAATTCATCTTGCATGGCAATGATCCAATCGGGATCATTCAATGCCTCGTCAATTTTTCTAGGTTTAATTTCTGAAATCAAGGCAACTTCATTAGCCTCATTCCTAAAGAATGATCTAGTTCTAACCCCATGATGGATGTCTCCAACAATTTGGTCTTAGGGATGACTAGAGGCTAACCTAGTTTGCCTTGGTGTTGGAGGTGCTTCTTGGATGGTGTCACTAGACACAAGCTCAGCCTCAGGATCCGGCTGATCTATTGGTTGTTTAAGCTCACCGTCATCAGACTCATCACCACCATCTACAACACTTGGACTTCCATCCAAACCTAGTTTCCTAAGTTCGAATTGAACTCCTTCTATATCTCCTGATTGATCAATTGCTTTTGGGATCTCCTCAAAAATAACATCAGAAGACTCTTCAACTAATCTAGACTTCTTGTTGTAGACTCGATAAGCTTTGCTGACAAGGGAGTATCCAACCAGTATCCCTTAATCAGCTTTAGCTGAGAACTTTCCAAGATGGTCCTTGGTGTTTAGAATAAACACTTTACACCCAAACACCCTAAGATGTTTAACTGTAGGTGGTTTTCCAAACCAAAGTTCATGAGGAGTCTTTCCTAAGAATCTATGTATGAGGACTCGATTTTGCACGTAGCAAGCTGTGTTCACAGCTTCAGCCCATAAGTAACTCGGTAATGAGTACTCATTTAGCATGCTTCGTGCAGCCTCTTGTAAGACTCGATTCTTCCTCTCTACAACACCATTTTGTTGTGGTGTTCTAGGAGTAGAGAACTCGTGTATATATCCTCTCTCTTGGCAAAACTCTAAAAATCTTTGATTTTGAAATTCTCCTCCATGATCACTCCTAATTGTTTTAATTGTTGATGATTTTTCATTTTCAACTCTTCTACAAAATGAAATAAAAACATCTAAGGTTTAATCCTTATATTTTAGAAAATAGGTCCAAGTATATCTAGTAAAATCATCAATGATCACAAAATAATATCTACTACCATTCAAAGATATAATCGTACTACAATCAAACAAGTCCATGTGAAGTAAATTCAAAGCAGTAGAAGTACTTACAACGCTTTTACCTTTGTGTGAAGATTTCGTTTGCTTACCCATTTGACATGCATCTCAAAGCTTGTCCTTTTCGTACTTGATGCTTGATAAGCCACGAACTAGTCCCTTGTTGGCTAATTTTCGGATATTCTTCATGTTCACGTGTGCTAGTCTCCGATGCCAAAGGGTGGACTCATCTTCTCTTGACATGAAACACTTAACAGAAGCATTAATAGCATTTTTAAAAGAAACTTTATAAATGTTATCTATTCTTGTGTCTACTAGTACCGTGTCAAGTGTGTCATTTTGTCTAACTAGACATTGACTTGAATGAAAATCAATTGTGTAACCCGCATCACACAATTGACTGACACTTAGGAGATTAAATGTCATCCCCTTGACTAGAAGGACATTCTTAATCCTAAGACATTCGGATATTTGAATGTCTCCTATCCCTACAACCTTAAGACTACCATTGTTACCAAAAGAAACATTACCTCTATTTTTACTTTGAAGGGTAGTGAATAAAGATCTATCACCGGTCATATGTTTGGAGCACCCACTATCAACGAACCAAGTTGATAGATGCTCCCCCTCAATCAAAGCCTACACAACACGAAAAATGGAAGATTTAGGTACTCAAATCTTGGGACCTAAAGCATCTGCAATGTATGACTTAGGCACCCATGCCTTGACCATTCTCTTTTGAACCCTAGAAGTCTTAGGTGATCTCACATGAGTCCTAGACATTAAGGAAACAAAAGTCGGTTCTTGAGGTCGGTAACCTATACCAGCCTTGTTGTAAACTGCCCTTTGTGCATTTAAGATCATATCCGAAGTCTTGGAGCTAGTTGAGAATTTCTCAAGAATATTCTTGAGCCTCTCAACTTCACCCTTCAAGGCTTTGTTTTCATTTTCTAACACTTCTACATGCAAATCATCCATATCCTCATCCTTAGAGGATTTCAATTGTTCTACTTCTACTTTCAATGATTTAACCTTTTCTTTTGACTTTTTTAACAATTCGGTTAAACATGCAATAGTTCTATAACATTTATTTAATTCGGGAGAAATTACCTTTTCATCATCCGAAGATGATGAAGCCGCGTTTGAGGAGTCTATGGATTTGTCACTGCTCTCCTCATATTCAATAGCCATGAGAGCTACATGGCATGTACTCTTCTCCTCCTTCTCTTCTTCGGATGAACTAGAGGACGATTCATCCATGTGGCCTTCAAGTCCTTCTTCTTCTTCTTTGATTTCTCCTCCTTCTTCTTTAGCTTTGGGCAATCTTTCTTGTAGTGCCCTTTCTTGCTACACTCAAATCAAGTGACATTAGTTTTATCAATTTTAACTTCACTAGGGTTACCTTTGCCCTTGTAGCGTCGGCTCTTCCTCATCCTCCTTACGAAGTTGGCCATCTCGGAGGAAGAAGACTCGCTACCATCCTCCTCGGACTCAGACTCGGACTCGGATGAAGATGAAGAAACCTCCTTCTTCTTTTCCTTCTTCGTCTTGGTCTTGTCCCCTGCCACAAGAGCAATCCCCTTCTCCTTGGGGCCTTTGTTAGCCATTTCGTGTAGCTCCATTTACAAAATAAATCATCCAATTTGACAATTGACAAGTCCTTAGAAACCTTGTAGGCATCCACCATGGATGACCACAAGGCATTCCTTGGAAAAGCTTTTAGAACGTACCTCACAAGGTCGCAGTTCTCGACCTTTTCATCAATGGAGTGGAGACCGTTGAGAACTTCTTTGAATCTACTATGAAGTTCACTTACCGTTTCACTCTCCTTCATGGAGAGATTTTGTAGTTGATTGAGGAACAAGTCCCTCTTGGCTATCCTTGAGTCTCGGGTGCCTTCGTGAAGCTCAATGAGCTTGTTCCATAGATCCTTGGCGCTTGTGAAGGGACCAACTTTGATGAGTTGGTCCTTGTTCATTCCACATTACAAGGTAACCACCGCCTTCGCATCGGCTTCTCCTTTGCGCGTTTGCTCAATCGACCACCGTGAGGATTCCAACTCATTCCCTCCGCGTCTCTTGGGGGGATGAAGCCTTCCTTCACGGAGAACCACATTCCAATATCGGTCTTGAGGTAGTACTCCATGCGAGACCTCCAATATTGAAAATCTGATCCGTCGAAGAAAGGAGGTCGGGTGGTGCTAAATCCTTCTCTCAAAGCCATCGTTGTTAGCTCTCGGATGTTAAGCAGCTTCAACAGAGCCCCAAGCTCTAATACCACTTGTTGGTGCTTGGATGGCTAGAGAGGGTGGGTGAATGTAGCCAGACACAAATTATTTGCCCTCTTTGCAATTTCTGCACTTAGAGTTAGTCGCAGCGGAAGCAATACAAAAACAGAACCTAGTGATACAGAAATGAAGAACAAACCAAAACTCTAACGCGAGGATATACAAGGTTCGGGGATAACTTGCCCCTACTCCTTGGCGTGCCCGTAAGGTGGGCGATCCCTTGATCGTCGGCAGATCAAGCCCCGGAAAATCCAGATATCAAATCCTCCTTCTCGGTGGAGAAACATCTCCACACAAATAGTCTCAAGAGTATCAGAAATTAAGCACAGAGACAAAAAGGAAGATCTTACAGATCGCTAACAAAGCACAAGGATGAGAATAGGAGAACAGATCACCGAGCACAACCCAACACCACCAACACAGAACTCTCAGCTCTTCGTTTGCTTGCTGATCCACTTGCGACTTCCTTCACAGACTCAAAGTTACAGCTTTGCAAGAGATCACTTCAAGGTCAAGGATGAATCAGTGTTGTCGCAACAAGAGATGAAGAGATCCAAAGTTCTGCTTAGGCTTCTTACCTCCCAAGCTCTTAAGCCTCTGCCCATCGATCGCTAGGTCACAACCACCAGACGCTCCTCTGCAGCACACCAGCTGCTCGTCTGCAACTACCCAGCTACCACTAAGCTCTCCTGGACTCCCAAAACCCTCTCCAGTCGAGCCCCAGTCAAGCCCCAGGTCAGCTTCCAGTCGTTTCCAGCAGCGCCAGCGTCCGTTGAAACTTGAGAAGGAGAAACAGCCAAACCTGATACATAGAAAGAACCCAGTTGACCCTCCTTCAATGTTTGAAATCATCCCTGTCACCTACACAATTAACAGAGGTTTAGCAAATGAAATCAAACTTGCATCAGTAATAGCAGAGAAAATCAGAGCGAAATCAGTAGTGTTCAGAGCACGATCAGAAGTCTGACAACGTATTTGAAATAAAGTTTTTAGCTACTGATCGATCACCGGACCGATCAGAGAGGACCCTGATCGGTCACCGGACCGATCAGGATAGTCTCAGACCGATCAGGCTCCAGCCTGATCAGACCACAGTGAGAAAACTGGAATCACAACTTCTAGTGATCGGTCACCAGATCGATCACAGGTCGTGGATCGGTCACCCGACCGATCCACCCCTTTGCTGAGTGTTTCTCCAGCTTCGCAGGCCAACCTCACTGATCGGTCACCAGAACGATCAAATTGTGGCCTGATCGGTCTGGGGACCGATCAAGGCATTCCCTGACCGATCAGGCTCCAGCCGGATCGGTCATAATGAGGAACTCGCGATGTTTGATCGGTCAGCCTGACCGATCATAATTATTCACAGAAGGGATCTGAGATCCCTCTGATCGTTCACCAGAACGATCAGGAGGTCTCCCTGATCGGTCACCAGACCGATCAGGAGCCAAACAGAAGCCAACCAATGTTTCTGTTCTCTCCCTGATCGGTCACCAGACCGATCAGACTTCTCTGGATCGGTCACCAGACCGATCCATGACAGGGAGTTCGTGCCAACTCCCTGATCGATCACCAGATCGATCCAGCCAAGGTGAATTCCACCATAAGTCAAGAGAATAGGCTTCCTAGCCTTCTCTGACTCGTGCTCAGTCGCCCGGACCAAGACTCCGTGCCCAGCTTCACTCACTGGGACTTCGTTCCACCTAGCTTCCCAAGCTAAGACCTAGCTTCACTCACCAGGGTTTCAGTCAACCTAGCTTCCCAAGCTAGGACATGGCTTCACTTACCAGGATTTCAACCAACCTAGCTTCCCAAGCTAGGACCTGACTTCACTCACCAGTGTTTCAGTCAACCTAGCTTCCCAAGCTAGGACCTGGCTTCACTCACCAGGGTTTCATCCAACCTAGCTTCCCAAGCTAGGACCTGGCTTCACTCACCAGGGCTTCAGTCAACCTAGCTTCCCAAGCTAGGACCTGGCTTCACTCACCAGGGTTTCATTCAACCTAGCTTCCCAAGCTAGGACCTGGCTTCACTCACCAGGAGTCATGCCCAGTCCCCGACCAGGACTTAAACCAGACTCATCTCATTGACCTAAACTAAAATCGATGTCAACACCAAAACAACAATCAGGGTCAGACTGCATCAACATCTAAGAGCTCCAATGCCAATAGGAAGAAATATGCTAGGGTAGCATATGAGTATGGCAAGGAGGAGAAGTCCAAAAATGACAAGGGGGTGTCATTTAGAAGCAAAAAGAAAGATTTAACTAAGGACAAGGTGTCTAAGGTTAAGAAGGTTATGTTTGTAGGCCAAGAGTAACCGGGGGCACACCGGTGTGGTCTAGTGTTTGTTGAGTCAACTAGGGAGGTGGCTGTTGGATCAATAGAGCCGATAGAGGGGGGTGAATATCGGTAAACTTTTTGAATTTATGGAGAGAGCAATTTGCACAGCGGAAAGAAATTAAAACACGCGAACACAGTATTTTTTTACTTGGTTCGGAGCCTAGGTCGACTCCTACTCCAAGGCCCACGATCGTTGATCGTTTACTTTGGGCAATTCTATATGAACGCAAATTCAGTTTACAAAAATAGATTTACAAGTATAGCACCATAAACTTTTAATAAAAAATCTCTTCTTTTACCGACGTCCGGTTGTAGGTTGACTTTTCGGAGCAGCGGGACGTCGTCGCTCGAGTTGGGCAGTTTCCGGAGCAAGGCGTGAGCACAGAAGAGCGTGGAAGCTTTGGTACGAAGTTGTTGTCGAAGGCTTGGGCGTTGGGTGCTATTTATAGCACTCCGGGGCGCCCTGCCACGTGTCAGCCGATCCGGATTTAGCTCGGTCAAACGTTATCCCATCCGAATAGGGATAAGTTTGACTCTGGGGGCGCCCTGGTCGCTGAGGGCGCCTTGGCTGACTTCTTCCACGTAGAAATCTCGGCTGTGGATAAAGCTGAAGCTTCGCAGTCTTGGGCATGGGGCGCCTTGGCTGCTGAGGGCGCCCTGGCTGCTGAGGGCGCCCTGGCTGACGAGGGCGCCTTGGCTACTGAGGGCACCCTTCCCAGTAAGCAGCCGAAGCCCTTTTTGCTTCACTTGGTTCTGGTTCACCTTGGGGGCACCCTGGACACTCAGGGCGCCCTGCTCAGCTGCTGCCTCACTCCTTTGAGGCTCTCTGAGTTGCAGACAGACGTTCCTTCGGTCCTGCATCTAGGGTTAGTTCAAAACACAATAAAACAATTAGTTTATACAGCCTTAGCTGTCTTGGTTCTGACTTTGGTCTCCAAAATGGAGCCCTAGGTCGAACCGACTGTTCCCTCGACGGGGAACGCGTCCTCACTTACTCCTCTCGGGAGAATTTACCTGATGCCAACCGCTCCTTTGGTTGGACTTTTGCCTGACGGTCCTTTGTCAGGTCTTGGATACCAAGCTGTCCTTCGCCCGGTGCCTAGCATTCCTTCGCTAGGGCTTTAATACTGGCAGTCCTTCGCCAGTTGCCTAGCAGTCTTTCGCCAGTTGCCTAGCAGTCCTTCGCTAGGGCTTGGATACTGGCAGTCCTTCGCTAGGGCTTGGATACTGGCAGTCCTTCGCCAATTGCCTAGCAGTCCTTCGCTAGGGCTTGGATACTGGCAGTCCTTCGCCAGGTGCCAAGCAGTCCTTCGCTAGGGCTTTGTGTCCTGGCAGTCCTTCGCCAGGTGCCTAGCATTCCTTCGCTAGGACTTTGTCTCTGCACACTTAGTGAATATTGTTAGATCAAACACAATACTTAACTTTGAATCCTTTGCCAATATCAAAACAAGGTTTGATATGGTGCTTCCTGCACCAACAGTGGCTAGGGCTAAGAGCTCAAGGGGGAGCTCTAGGAGTCTTTAAGATCCATGGTAAATGGATCTCGGAAGCTGTTCTCCTAGAGGTTTAGATGGACCATGGAGTGTGCCAAAAGAATTGGAGATGAACTTGAGTCTTAATTCTTGGATTTTGGTACGATGGTTTTCAGTTTCATGCATGGAAATATGATATTGGGGTCATAAAGCATGAAAGTTGGTTTTTGGTGTAAAAAATGTCATATAAATCAATGCTAGAGATGCATTGTGGATTGGTATGAGCAAAGACATCAAGAGGAAACCAAAACTAGGACTTTAGGTCAAGGTTGCATTGAACTAATTAGGTAGTTTTGATTTTGTGTGTCAATCTTGGGAATGGCGATAGATACATTTTTGGATGTATTTTTCCCAAGTAGATATGGGTACCACAAACATCTCCATAAAATTTAGAAATTTTTGGAGATTTGTGGAATTTCTGGCACATTTCTGAAATTGGGTTCAAAAAGTTGAAAAATGAGTTTTCAGAGTTCCAGTCGACTAGTGTTTGTCCCAATCGACTGGTAAAGGCTGAAAAAGGGGTTTCAGCTATTGGAAGGTGTCCAAATGATGTGAAACAAGTGTGGAACCTTATGGGGGGTTAGTACACTGTGTTTATAATCATTTAAGGGTTAAAGAGTCCAATAAGGGAGAGATTGTTGGAATTCTTTTAATATATGGCAAAGGGGGAGAAGTGTTGGGTTTAAGTTGGAAACCAAACACGCCTTTGCGAGAGAAACCCTAGGTTTAGGGGGAGCTTAGGAAAAGAGGAAGCATGGTTGCTTCATTCTTGGCGTAAGGGGAACCTTGGAGAGGTTCTTAAAAAGCCTTTGTAAGGCCAATATAGAGGGAGCCTTGAGAAGGTTTTAAAAAGCCCGTTTTGGTATAAATTCCTAACTTGGGGAGGTTAGGTGTGGGGATGCCTTGGGATAGGATCCATGCATGGTTGCATTGCATATGCATTAGCGGTGTATGTCCAAGGTGGAGCCTTGGCAACATAAGTCCAAATGGTTGTTAGCATTGTGTTTTGCTATTTGTTTTCTCTAACTTGAACGTATTGCCAAACATCAAAAGGAGGAGATTGTTGGGGCAGTCTATGGTCCGGAGTGACCATGTGTTTTGATGTTTGGGCAAAGGGTTTAAGTTAGGTTTACCCTTGTGTTCTAATATGTGTATGTGAGTGTGCAGGTTTGCAGCTTACACATATTGACTTAGCTGGACGTCTTCGGGTACGGTGAAGGGTGGCATGGAGGCAAGCCATAGGCTTGTGTGCACCCGAGGGACCATGGATAGTAAGGACGATGAGCCAAGGGATGCGGACTTCGAGGCGTACGTGAAGGATGGCACGGAGGAAAGATGGAGGCTTGTGTGCGGATCTGAGGGACGAGGGCCGAAGACGAAGAGGGCGCGAAGGCAACAGTCGAGGCTGCTAGTGAAGAGCCAGCTGAGTCATGAGGGGTCGAGTGCTGAGGGAATGTACTGGGGGAAATCCTAGGGGTCGAGTGCGGAGAGAAATGTACTCGGGAAGGAAAAAACCTATGTAGCAGTCGACTGTGTTAGTGATATGAGAGAAGTATCCTAAGGCAATCGCCTTATGATTGTAATCATTTATTTTAATAAATGAATATTCACTATTTGAGTATACATGTTTGTGTATTTGATTGAGATCTTAAACTCATTTACTGAATGTACGCAATACAATTCACAGCATGAGAGAATTTGTGATGAATTCACAACTAGTGATTATCTCTACATGTGCAATTGTGAAGTATTGAAATTATCCCTAGTCGATGAATTGATAAATACGGACACTATCAATTCTGTTGAGACTATCATGGGTTATTCTCTAATCAGCTGATTCTCACTGGCTGGTGACATTGAGATGTCCGGAGATAAACATGAATACTAGTTAAGGGAACTAGTTCATTGGAGTGACTGGCTGTAAAACTTCATATGGTAGTCTACATATAGATATGTCAGTGAAATTCTTACTGCAGCTTAAGTGCGATGTTCCTTTGACTTGCGGTGTTCAAGTCATCTTGGTCATGGAGACTTATACTTTGACATCTTAAGCAAGCATCTCCAAGGAGGTGTGGACCCAGGATGATTGGGTATAAGCCGAAGTGCCCGAAGATGTTTGAACAGCCTACAAAGGATTCACCACTCCTTGCGAGGAGATGTATACCTGAGGCCTGTCGTCGGATTGTTACTCGAAGCCTCTGGCCAGAGCATGACATGTTCAGAGTATGAATCTCTTAAATACATGAGAGTAATTAGAATCCGTAGGACGAGAAAACGTTACTTGGGTTAGGTGTGACGTAGTCAGCCTAGTGGGGACTAACACACATAGACCATGTCTTGAACAAAGTGGGTATAAGATGGTGAAGGGAATGGGGCACGATTTATTATAGCTGCTGAAGGGTTTCAGAATTGTTTCTGAGGTCAACCGTTGATCTTTCGATTAATTGGGGATCATGATGTACTACTAGGTTCCACTCATGATCATTCTATAATTGATTAATTATAGACGGCCATCATAAATCGAAAGCCTATTTAGTTACACGCACTACGAGTAATCCGAGGGATTTAAAACGAGTTGAAAATTGGATTTTCCAATCAAGAGAGATTAGGTTTGGTTGAGCCAAACGATAAGTCGAATCTGAATTTTTCAGAGACGCATCGGAAGCGTAAAATGTCTAAGTCTTTTGAAGACTTAATAGATGAATTAAATAAGTTTAATTCATTGGGGCGTGGCTTGGATGGGCCGGCCAAAGAGGGCTCCATCCTATTTGCTTGGCCGGCCACAACAAAGGGAGAGAACCAAGTTTTTGGATCAATTTATAAAATAAACCAAGTGTGGTTTGTTTTATAATAAACCAAGGTTTGGTTTATTTCTTCATGGAAATTAAAATGAACCATGAATTGGTTAATTTTATAAAATCAATCATGGATTGATTTACCATTATAAGGAAATTTATTCCATAGGAGAGAAGAGACTTGATTGATTTTTATAATGAATTAAAATATGATTTTAACCATGATATAAAATCAAACTTGGCATAATGGAATAAGTTATTCTATATTTGAGAGGCTTGATGGTTGAGAGGCTACTATATATAAAGGACCGAAGGCAAGGCTTGAAAAATAATGGAAGAGATGAAGACAGGCTCTCTCCCTCTCTTTCTCTCCTTCTCTTCTCCCCTTCTTACCATGCGCCAACCAGCCCCAAAAAGGAGCACCAGCCGGTTGCCCCTGCCCTTTCCCTGCCGACCACCACCTGCTGTCGGAGAAGGAAGCTCCGGCCATCTCTTGGCCGAAGGAAGGTGCTGCCGGAATTAGAGTTTGTTGCGAGGATCTTTTTGCCGCAAGCCTCTTCTTTTGCTTCGCCGGAATTTTGATTTCGGCTATCCTTTTGTGGTTAGTCTTCCGACTTCTCTCTTGGTTTTTCTTGTCGTGTTCTCAGAGAATCTAATAGTTCTCGAGAACACGAAACTCGTGGCTTTGCAAAGTTATCCCGAAGATACTCGGCGTGGACGCGAATAGAGGCGGAGCTTCCAAGGGACGCTTACGGTTGGATCTTGTCCCTTCCTTCGAGTTACGCGAGGTAATACGTAAATCAGTTTATGTTTCTGCAAAATTTTAAATATATGATCATGTCTACACAAGATAAAATTGCATGCTTAGATGTGTGATTAAATAATTTGAGAAATTATTTATGCTAAACCTTCCGCTGCACGTAATTAATTTTAAAATTACGAACCCGCATCCATGTCAACATGCACCCGGTCCCAACAGTGGTATCAGAGCGAGGTTTGTGTTCGACATAATCATATAATTATTTTTGCGGAAAGCTTTGTCATCATCTCAATTTTAGAAAATTTTCCAATTATGGAAACTTTCCAATTATGGTAAATTTTCGATTTAGGAATTTCAAAGTTTGGAAATCCTCATGAAATTTCGCAAACTTTTGAAATATTTCTGTTTCTGAAATTTTATGATAATTGTGAAAAACTTACCATTTTTTGGAAACTTTCCAATTTTGGAAATTTCCCGTTTTGAAAATTTTCCAATCTTGGAAATACGTAAGTTTTCTTTGTGCCAAAAACTTATAATTATTCTGAAAACCTTTTATTTTCGAAAACTTTCCATTTATGGAAAGCTCACAATTTTGGGCACTTTCTTTCAAGAAAGTCTAGACAAATTATGGGAATATTAATTGGCATTTAAATTCATAATTGAAAATTAAATTATTTACAAAATTCTTTATTTTGGATTGAGCCTCAGGGAGCCGTCCAATTTAAAGTCAGTTGTTATAATTAAATTTCCTAAATTGGATTTAAGCTGTCAAATATTTAATTTGGATTGAGCCTCGGGGAGCCGTTCAAATTAAGATATTGATATTAATTTTCCATAAATAAAATATGTAATCAAATCTTGGAAATTTTTGAGGTGATTCTCAAACGATAATTTCCTTATTTGATTTATGAGGTGATGCTCTTACATATTATTGTCTCCAAAATTAATTAGGAAAATTGTTTTCTATAGAGTATATTTCCTTAAATAAGATTTTCATGAAAATAATATGTGGTTGAATTAAGGGAATCTGTCTCTTAATTTAATAAGATTTGATTTAGAGAAATCAAAGTCTTAAACATATTAATTCCGAAATTGATTATGATAATTTAGGAAATTGTTTCCCAAAAATAATTCCTTGAATAAAGTATGAAATTAAAATTAGGAAATCCGGTTCCTAATTCAATTAGTGAGAAGCTACTATATATAAAGGACCGAAGGCAAGGCTTGAAAAATAATGGAAGAGATGAAGACAGGCTCTCTCCCTCTCTTTCTCTCCTTCTCTTCTCCCCTTCTTACCATGCGCCAACCAGCCCCAAAAAGGAGCACCAGCCGGTTGCCCCTGCCCTTTCCCTGCCGACCACCACCTGCTGTCGGAGAAGGAAGCTCCGGCCATCTCTTGGCCGAAGGAAGGTGCTGCCGGAATTAGAGTTTGTTGCGAGGATCTTTTTGCCGCAAGCCTCTTCTTTTGCTTCGCCGGAATTTTGATTTCGGCTATCCTTTTGTGGTTAGTCTTCCGACTTCTCTCTTGGTTTTTCTTGTCGTGTTCTCAGAGAATCTAATAGTTCTCGAGAACACGAAACTCGTGGCTTTGCAAAGTTATCCCGAAGATACTCGGCGTGGACGCGAATAGAGGCGGAGCTTCCAAGGGACGCTTACGGTTGGATCTTGTCCCTTCCTTCGAGTTACGCGAGGTAATACGTAAATCAGTTTATGTTTCTGCAAAATTTTAAATATATGATCATGTCTACACAAGATAAAATTGCATGCTTAGATGTGTGATTAAATAATTTGAGAAATTATTTATGCTAAACCTTCCGCTGCACGTAATTAATTTTAAAATTACGAACCCGCATCCATGTCAACATGCACCCGGTCCCAACAGTGGTATCAGAGCGAGGTTTGTGTTCGACATAATCATATAATTATTTTTGCGGAAAGCTTTGTCATCATCTCAATTTTAGAAAATTTTCCAATTATGGAAACTTTCCAATTATGGTAAATTTTCGATTTAGGAATTTCAAAGTTTGGAAATCCTCATGAAATTTCGCAAACTTTTGAAATATCTCTGTTTCTGAAATTTTATGATAATTGTGAAAAACTTACCATTTTTTGGAAACTTTCCAATTTTGGAAATTTCCCGTTTTGGAAATTTTCCAATCTTGGAAATACGTAAGTTTTCTTTGTGCCAAAAACTTATAATTATTCTGAAAACCTTTTATTTTCGAAAACTTTCCATTTATGGAAAGCTCACAATTTTGGGCACTTTCTTTCAAGAAAGTCTAGACAAATTATGAGAATATTAATTGGCATTTAAATTCATAATTGAAAATTAAATTATTTACAAAATTCTTTATTTTGGATTGAGCCTCAGGGAGCCGTCCAATTTAAAGTCAGTTGTTATAATTAAATTTCCTAAATTGGATTTAAGCTGTCAAATGTTTAATTTGGATTGAGCCTCGGGGAGCCGTTCAAATTAAGATATTGATATTAATTTTCCTTAAATAAAATATGTAATCAAATCTTGGAAATTTTTGAGGTGATTCTCAAACGATAATTTCCTTATTTGATTTATGAGGTGATGCTCTTACATATTATTGTCTCCAAAATTAATTAGAAAAATTGTTTTCTATAGAGTATATTTCCTTAAATAAGATTTTCATGAAAATAATATGTGGTTGAATTAAGGGAATCTGTCTCTTAATTTAATAAGATTTGATTTAGAGAAATCAAAGTCTTAAACATATTAATTCCGAAATTGATTATGATAATTTAGGAAATTGTTTCCCAAAAATAATTCCTTGAATAAAGTATGAAATTAAAATTAGGAAATCCGGTTCCTAATTCAATTAGTGAGACTTGATAAATTAAGTCACATGCATACTTTATTAAGGAAATCGTTAGAACATGACATAATTACATGTCATGAATGTGCATAAAAGAAAAGGATGAGACCCAAAACCCCTTACAAAATATTAAGGCCAACACCTTCCATTAATATGGTTAGAACCGGAGTTTTGTTTCTCGTTTGGGTTGATGGACACATCCATGCCCGGCTTGAACCTCAACATGTTCAAACCATAGAATTAGTTTATGATTAATATAGTTGGACTCAGAGGTCAATCCTTAGTTTTGGTTATTGGACACATCCAAGCCTGACTAAACGGTTGAATGAGCTCCAACCATGTTAAAACTATTTCTTGATTAATGGATCAGCCTTAAGCTTGGAGCATCGATTTGTTGTGCCACAGCCAAGGTCGATGTAAAGAAAGGTGCAGTTGGGTGCTATGTATATTGTTGCATACTTGTTAATGAGTTAACAACACAATGATTTATACAAACATTCAATTAGTTGATAGCATAATGTGATAGTTACATATGTATAATATGTAATCGGTATAATTACCTACCTTCATAGCTAAGAATAACTTGATGGACTCTAGCCATGGTTGTTCTTAACTATGGTTGGATATCAACCTATTTGGAGATGTTCCTACGATCTCCCGAATTGATAAAAATGGTTATTCAATTCGAAAAATAAATAGGATTTAATTAATGTATATTGATGCATTCTTTATCATTCTTATCACATAAGCTCAATTTGTATTTCTAGGATAATCACCTGATCATATCTTCTCTGAATTTGCATTTCATTTTGGACATCAATAAGCTGACTGGGCCAAACTTCATGGACTGGCTTCGAAACCTGAGGATAGTCCTCAAGGCAAAAAAGTTTGCTTATGTCCTTGAAGAACAACTTCCCAACCATCCTCCTGAAGATGCAACTCCAGACCAGTTAGTGGCCTATCAGAAACATGTGGCCGATTCTGAACTTGCGAGTTGTATCATGCTGGCCACTATGGTACCTGAGCTACAAAAGCAGCATGAGCATATGGATGCTCATACCATCGCCTTCCATCTTCATGAGCTATTTGACGAGCAGGCGAGATCCGAAAGGTTTGAGGTCTCCAAACTCCTCTTCACCTCTAAGATGCAGGAAGGCACTTCTGTCTCACAGTTTGTGTTGAAGATGTTGGAGTACATTGAGCGACTAGGCACACTCGGATTTGCAATGTATCACGAACTAAGTATTGACTTAATTCTGCATTGTTTGCCCAAGAGTTACTCACAGTTTGTGATGAACTATAGGGTGAACAAACTGGAGACTACCATTCCTGAGTTGCTTAATCTGCTGAAGACTGTAGAGCCTTCTGTAAAGCAGGATCAGAAGACGGTACTGTTAGTTGGTTTCTCAAAGAAAGGCTCTAAGAGAAATCCTAAAGAACAAAATAAGGGAAGGAAGAAAAAGGCCAAAAAGATTGAAAAGGCACCAAAAGGCACTTGCCATCACTGCGGCAAGGAGGGCCACTGGCGAAGAAACTGCAAGGTTTATCTTGAGTCCTTGAAGAAGAAGGCATCCGATGCCCCATCCTCTTCAGGTATCTTCGTTATTGAATGTCACTCTATTTCCTCGTACACCTGGGTACTTGATACTGGGTGTAGCTCACATATATGTAATGACATACAGGGGCTAAGGAATAGAAGAAGACTCGTCAAGGGAGAAGCGAATTTGCGAGTTGGAAATGGAGCAAAGATTGCTGCTGTTGCCATCGGAACATATTTGCTAAAGCTCCCTACTGACTTGTCTTAGAATTGGATAATTGTTATTTTGTTCCTTCATTAATAAAGAACATTGTATCTATTTCATGCTTGAATGAAAAGGGTTATCATTTAATTTTTAGTAACAATTGCTGTTACATAACTTTAAATGGTGTTCTTTATGGGACCGGAACTTTATGCAATGGTATCTACACGTTAGATTTATCCGGTGACGTTTTCAATATCGAAGTTAGCAACAAACGTGCTCGAATAGATAATCAAATAGACTCCTATAAGTGGCATTGTCGTCTTGGCCATGTAAGTAAGAAACGCATGACCAAATTACACCGATGTGGAATTCTGGAATCATTTGAACCCGGTTCATTTGATACATGCGAATCATGCTTAAAAGGCAAGATGACCAAATTACCCTTTTCCAGAAAAGGTAAACTAGTGGGAGAATTGCTTGGTCTAATACATACTGATGTATGTGGACCAATGTCAACTCTTGCACAAGGAGGTTATAGCAACTTTATTACCTTTATCGATGATCACTCATGATTTGGGTATGTGTTCTTAATGAAACACAAATCTGAAGCTTTTGAGAAATTCAAAAAGTTCAGAAGTGAAGTAGAGAAACAGCTTGACAAAAGTATTAAGATACTTCGATCCGATCGGGGTGGTAAATACTTAAGTCAAGAGTTTCAAGATTATCTTAGGGACAATGGGATATTGTCTCAATGACTCCGCCATATACACCACAGCATAATGGTGTATCTGAGAGGCGTAACCGAACCTTGATGGACATGGTTAGATCTATGATGAATAATGCAACTCTTCCAAAATCCTTTTGGGGCTATGCGCTTAAGACAGTTGTTTATTTACTAAACAGAGTCCCGACCAAGGTAGTCTCTACTACTCCATATTAGACGTGGAATAGTAAGAAATCTCATTTATCTCACCTAAAGATATGGGCTTGTCCTGCTTATGTAAAGCGGACTGTATCAGACAAATTGGATGCTAAGTCTGATAAATGTCTATTTATTGGATACCCTAAGGAAACGAAAGGTTACCAATTCTATCATCCCTTGGAACAAAAGGTGTTTGTTTCAAGGCATGCTGTATTTCTAGAAAAAGAATTTCTTTTACAAGAAAACAGTGGGAGTAGCATTGAACTTGAAGAAGTTCAAGAAACTCCAATAGACATTACAGAGACACCTAGTCTAGACCCACAACCAATAACTCATAATGATGAGCTATCAGTTGAACCTAAAACAACACCACTTCTTCGTAGGTCTGATAGGACACGCAATATTCCAGAGAGATACGGATTTCTCATAAGTGAATCGAACGACGTGTTACTCATTAACGATGACGAACCTATCAGTTATGAAGATGTTCTGAAAAATTCAGAAAGGGATAAATGGCTTGAAGCCATGAAGTCGGAAATGGATTCCATGTACAAAAATCAAGTATGGGACTTGGTTAACCCACCTGAAGGGATTAAGCCCATAGGGTGCAAGTGGGTTTTCAAGAAGAAAACCGACATGGAAGGTAATGTTGTTACCTTTAAGGCTAGATTAGTGGCAAAAGGATATCGTCAGAAACAAGGAATTGATTATGACGAAACCTATTCGCCAGTAGCTATGCTTAAATCCATTCGGATGCTCCTGGCCATAGCAGCTCATTATGATTATGAGATATGGCAAATGGATGTGAAAACAGCTTTCCTTAATGGAAACCTGCTTGAGGATGTATACATGATACAACCTGAAGGTTTCACATCGGTTAATAAAACCAAAGTATGCAAGCTTCGACGATCCATATATGGACTAAAGCAAGCATCCAGGAGCTGGAACATCCGTTTTGATGAGACAATCAAAGAGTTTAATTTCTCACAAAATCCTGACGAACCTTGTGTGTACAAGAAGGTTAGTGGGAGTGCAGTCGTATTCCTAGTGTTATATGTCGATGACATATTACTTATAGGAAACGATATATCAGTCTTACAGTCAGTTAAAATTTTGTTATCCAAAACTTTCTCCATGAAAGACCTGGGAGAAGCAACCTATATCCTTGGGATTAGAATCTATAGAGATAGATCAAAACGATTGCTTGGCCTTTTGCAGTCTACATATATAGACCGAGTGCTAGAAAGGTTTAGCATGTCA
The DNA here is from genome assembly GCA_024364735.1 of Boesenbergia rotunda. Classification (NCBI taxonomy): domain Eukaryota; kingdom Viridiplantae; phylum Streptophyta; class Magnoliopsida; order Zingiberales; family Zingiberaceae; genus Boesenbergia; species Boesenbergia rotunda. The sequence continues at coordinate 35,851 of JAGFNQ010007579.1, read as the reverse complement.
GAATCCAAGAAAGGTTACCTTCCCATCAGGCATGGGATCAACCTTTCGAAGTCTATGTGTCCGCGCACAGAAAACGAGAGGATTTGCATGAATAAGATTCCTTATGCATCCGCGATAGGATCTATCATGTATGCTATGTTATGTACTAGGCCCGATGTATCGTAAGCTCTGAGCGTCACAAGTAGATACCAGTCTGATCCAGGAATAGATCATTGGGCGGCTGTCAAGACAATCCTCAAGTACTTAAGAAGCACTAAGGATGTGTTCCTAATATATGGAGAAGGTGATATGATAATACGTGGGTATATAGATGCCAGTTTCTAGATAGATAAGGATGACTCCAAATCTCAGTCCGGATACGTATTTATTTTGAATGGAGGCGCAATAAGTTGGAAGAGTTCCAAGCAAGACACCGTAGCGGATTCTACCACGGAAGCGGAATATATTACAGCTTCGGAAGCAGCAAAGGAAGCAGTCTGGATCAAGAAGTTTATCTCAGAACTTGGTGTAGTTCCAACCATTGATGAAGCAATACCGGTTTACTACGACAACAATGGAGCTATTGCACAAGCGAAGGAACCAAGGTCTCATCAGCGATCCAAACATGTGCTTCGCCGCTATCATCTGATCAGAGAGATTATAAGTAGGAATGATATACAAATTGAGAAAATTTCCACTGAAAGAAATTTAGCGGATCCTTTAACTAAGACCTTGCCTCAAAGTAAGTTTGAGGGTCATGTTAGAGCCTGTGGTATTGGGTACCGTAGCGATTGGCATTAGGCCAAGTCAGAGTTTGTTAGTGATATGAGAGAAGTGTTCTAAGGCAATCGCCTTATGATTGTAATCATTTATTTTAATAAATGAATATTCACTATTTGAGTATACATGTTTGTGTATTTGATTGAGATCTTAAACTCATTTACTGAATGTCCGCAATACAATTCACAGCATGAGAGAATTTGTGATGAATTCACAACTAGTGATTATCTCTACATGTGCAATTGTGAAGTATTGAAATTGTCCCTAGTCGATGAATTGATAAATACGGACACTATCAATTCTGTTGAGACTAGCATGGGTTATTCTCTAATCAGCTGATTCTCACTGGCTGGTGACATTGAGATGTCCGGAGATAAACATGAATGCTAGTTAAGGAAACTAGTTCATTAGAGTGACTAGCTGTAAAACTTCATATGGTAGTCTACATATAGATATGTCAGTGAAGTTCTTACTGCAGCTTAAGTGCGATGTTCCTTTGACTTGCGGTGTTCAAGTCATCTTGGTCATGGAGACTTATACTTTGACATCTTAAGCAAGCATCTCCAAGGAGGTGTGGACCCAGGATGATTGGGTATAAACCGAAGTGCCCGAAGATGTTTGAACAGCCTACAAAGGATTCACCACTCCTTGCGAGGAGATGTATACCTGAGGCCTGTCGTCGGATTGTTACTCGAAGCCTCTGGCCAGAGCATGACATGTTCAGAGTATGAATCTCTTAAATACATGAGAGTAATTAGAATCCGTAGGACGAGAAAACGTTACATGGGCTATGTGTGACATAGTCAGCCTAGTGGGGACTGACACACATAGACCATGTCTTGAACCAAGTGGGTATAAGATGGTGAAGGGAATGGGGCACGATTCATTATAGCTGCTGAAGGGTTTCAGAATTGTTTCTGAGGTCAACCGTTGATCTTTCGATTAATTGGGGATCATGATGTACTACTAGGTGCCACTCATAATCGTTCTATAATTGATTAATTATAGACGGTCAACATAAATTGAAAGCCTATTTAGTCACACGCACTACGAGTAATCCGAGGGATTTAAAACGAGTTGAAAATTGGATTTTCCAATCAAGAGAGATTAGGTTTGGTTGAGCCAAACGATAAGTCAAATCTGAATTTTTCAGAGACGCATCGGAAGCGTAAAATGTCTAAGTCTTTTAAAGACTTAATAGATGAATTAAATAAGTTTAATTCATTGGGGCGCGGCTTGGATGGGCCGGCCAAAGAGAGCCTCCATCCTCTTTGCTTGGTCGGCCACAACAAAGGGAGAGAACCAAGTTTTTGGATCAATTTATAAAATAAACCAAGTGTGGTTTGTTTTATAATAAACCAAGGTTTGGTTTATTTCTTCATGGAAATTAAAATGAACCATAGATTGGTTTATTTTATAAAATCAATCATGGATTGATTTACCATGATAAGGAAATTTATTCCATAGGAGAGAAGAGACTTGATTGATTTTTATCATGAATTAAAATATAATTTTAACCATGATATAAAATCAAACTTGGCATGATGGAATAAGTTATTCCATATTTGAGAGGCTTGATGGTTGAGAGACTACTATATATAAAAGACCCAAGGCAAGGCTTGAAAAATAATGGAAGAGATGAAGGCACAGGCTCTCTCTCTCTCTTTCTCTCCTTATCTTCTCCCATTCTTGCCATGCGCCAACTAGCCCCAAGAAGGAGCACCAGCCGGCAGCCCCTGTCCTTTCCCTGCCGACCACCACCTGCTGCCGGAGAAGGAAGCTCCGGCCATCTCTTGGCCGGAAGAAGGTGCTGCCGAAATTAGAGTTTGCCGCAAGCCTCTTCTTTTGCTTCGCCGAATTTTGATTCCGGCCATCCTTTTATAGTTAGTCTTCCGACTTCTCTCTTGGTTTTTCTTGTCGCGTTCTCGGAGAATCTAGTAGTTCTCGAGAACACGAAACTCGTGGCTTTGTGAAGTCATCCCGAAGATACTCGGCGTGGACGCGAATAGAGGCGGAGCTTCCAAGGGACGCTTACGGTTGGATCTCATCCCTTCCTTCGAGTTACGCGAGGTAATACGTAAATTAGTTTACGTTTCTGCAAAATTTTAAATATATGATCATGTCTACACAAGATAAAATTGCATGCTTAGATGTGTGGTTAAATAATTTGAGAAATTATTTATGCTAAACCTTCCGCTGCACGTAATTAATTTTAAAATTACGAACCCGCATCCATGTCAACATGCACCCGGTCCCAACAGACTGGTGGTTTGGCAGTCGACTGGTAAACCCCACAGAAATATCAATCGACTGCTGTGGGGGCAGTCGATTGGTAGCGGCTGAGAATTCGAACATTGAGCTTGCAACGGTCGAATTTGGGTGGGGGCTTGGGGCAGTCGATTGGTGACGGCCAAAACAAGAGTAAGCTCTATTTAAAAGGACTTCGTTTGGTTGGGAGCTTTGACGAATTTGGCTTTGGGTAAAGGCCAAATAGTAGTCTAAGAGCTCAGAAGTGTGTCCGGGTTTGTGTCAAGGTTTCTGCACCCACAAGGAGCTACACGAGCAGCCGGAGGTCATCCAGGGAGTGATCCGCCGAAGGATCGAGGGATCATCCACCTTACGGACTATCGTGGAGTAGGAGTGTCATCTCCGAACCATGTAAACGGTAACGTGTTAGCGTTTGGTTGTGTTTATTGTTATTGTTTCTGCTTGCGCACGCTAACATCGTAGGTAGAAATCGAAACACGCTATTCACCCCCCCCCCCCTCTAGCTTGCTTGTCACGATCTAACACCACATTGATACTGGTTTTCAAAAACTAGCATTGAATATGGCCATTTAGAAAATGAGCAAACGTGGTGCTAGTTTTCAAAACCAGCACAATGTGCCCATTTTAGAAAACTTGCGCACATTGGTGTTGGTTTTTGAAAACCAACACCATTGTGGTGCTAGTTTGCATGGGTTTTGAAAACCAACACCAATGTAGTGTTGGTTTGCAAGGTTTTTGAAAATCAACATCAATGTGGTGTTGTTTTTGAAAACCAGCATCAATGTATGCATTTTAGAAAACCAACAATACCATGTTTAGAATAGTCTAGACTTGCTTTCAGGGTGGTGTAGAAATTTTGAAATTAAGCACCAAAATAATCTCACAATGGGTTTTAAACATCTAGTTCTTAGAATATATGATGGGTAAAAGGCAAACACTTAACATATTTTTGCAATACCTTCTTGTGTCATTCTGAAACACAAGTACAAAGATGGAGAGTGATGGATGTAATCGCAAGTGTACGGAAATGTCGCAAGTAATATAAAGAGTTGTCGAATCCACAGGGACTAAGTTATCAAGTACTAGGGAAGACATAAGGAGAATGAGCTAAACTAATCGAGTATGAGTCAATGTAAATCTATGAGAACTAGAGTGAGAAAAGAGAGCTCGAGAGTGAGTGAGGAAAGCTTATGTGAAGAGGATGCTCTAGGATCTAGGTTTCGTTGTGATTGTAGTTGGTGTTCTATGGATAGCTAGTGCCTTGGTTTCTATGTTCAAGCATTGTAGGAGGAGTACTAAATAACGGTGTGGCTCGTGAATGCCACATTGGAGTGTCTTCCTTTTGACCATCCGATGCTATTAGATAGCTAGGGTAACTTAGAGAATTCGGTTAAAGATATCCTCTGTCACTAAGGGTCCTTGATCATATGTCTCTACATTACACATGTTATCTTTTAGCATAGGATTAGGAAAACCCCATGAAATTCTAATTAGGTCCTTCATTGTATGGGGATAGTCTCCATTTCAAGGTAACGCTCAAGGTTGTCCGGTTGAAAGATTACCCTTGTCACCTAAGGCTCTCCGGGCATAAAACCTTGAACATTTCCCCTAGATGGAGACCATTCCATATATCCATTCAATCAAATACCATAATCAAGCATACAAGATCTAATTAAGTATAAACTCTTCGTAGAAGCATTACAATTCCAAAATATGTCATCAACACAAGGGCACAAGTCAATCCATAGAGTTTCACCAAATGTACATCACAATTACTTCCCATATCCTAGAACATGGAGAATCTACTTACAAGATGGAAAAGAAACCCGAAGATAAAGAAAATAGCACCCGACACCTAAACAAGAAGAAAGGGAGAAGAAAACTTAGCCTGTTGGAGAGAAGGGTCTTCGGATCTAATCCCAATTAAGCCATAAAGAGGTGGAAGGTCTCGGAGAGATCCTCGAGTCATCGAAGAGTCACCGGAGACGATGGGTGGAGCCAAGGTGGTGTCTCCCCAAGGAAAAAACTTCCTCCCCAAGAAAAAGGGAGAAATCCCCTTTTATAGAGAGGTAGCATGCCCTAGACTTAGGGTGGCATGGCCGTGTGGCCTCCACATGGTCGTGCCATATGGAGGCAGGCAAAGGAGGGTGCGGGTCATGCCAAGAGACATGATCCTACCGCGTCTTTACTGGAAACGACCACACAAGTCATACCAAACAGTCCCCGCCCCGCCGTGCACCTTGCGGTCGGGGTGGCATGGGCGACCATCTGGTGGCCTCACACGGTCATGCCAAGGGGCACGACCAGGTAGTGTGGGGGCACACTGCCGTGTGAGGTCACACGACCTGGGCTCCTCTAGGGCTATTGCATCTTGGTATTGTTGATACTCAGAAACAAGATCATTCATGTTGTTTTCAGCCTCAGTGAACTCCATCTCATCCATTCCCTCTCCCGTGTAGCAACACAAGAAAGCCTTTCTTCTAAACATCACAGTGAACTGCTCACTAACACAATGGAACGTCTCTTGGATTGAAGTAGAGTTGCCGATGAATGTGATCGGGATGCTCTTCTCTTATCTTGGATATGAGGCACTACAAAAATAACAAGAAGTAGCGACGGGCAGAATCCGTCGCTATTCCGTCGCTAAACACTGATAGCGACGGATTAGCGACGGATTTTCCGCCGTCGGCTGAAAACCCGTCGCAGAGCATGAGTAGCGACGGATATTTTATGATCGCCGTCGCTATATTAGCGACCGATAATTAACCCCGTCGCAAACACCCCAAAAGTGGGTCGACGTGGCCTGGGAAATGGTAGCGATGGATGGTCAATTATCCGTCGCAAGATTTATGGGGTAGCGACGGATTACGTCAATGTCCGTCGCTAATATATCGTAATAGCGACGGATACGGTCAAACCCCGTCGCTATTTGACTGTTTTAGCGACGGAAAAGTCAAATATCCGTCGCAAGTAGCGACAGAATTTTAAAAAATTCCGTCGCTAATACTGGAAAATTTCCACAGCAACAATCTGTTTCTTGACCTTCCCTGTTATACATCAATACCATATAAAAATATGAAACATAATTCTATATTTCAACAATCCAACAATCACAATTACAATCCAAACATTACACTTACAATCCAAACATTCACAATTACAATCTCAGACATTCAGAACAATCCGAATATTCACAATTACAATCTAAACATTCATAACAATCGAAACATTCAAAACATTTGTTTCGAATTCAATCCAATCCAAACAATTATCTACAAAAGTATACATTCAATCCACTATTCATTTCAAAGTTTAATTTCTAAACTTTGAAACAAGACTAAAATTTTACAAATGATGTATCCAAGTGTAACAGAGTAAATCATACGTATCTATACGATGTAAATGATTAAACATATGATGTATCCAAATGTAACAGAATAACCATACGTATCCATATGATGTATCAAAACTTATACAATTTTCAACCAACTAAATGTATATATCAAAAGAAAATAAACATATATCAAAAATGAAAGGTTCGTAGAGAATCATTACGTACATGAATATCAGAGTCAATCCTGGATGGAAAGGAAAAATATTCCTGCATGATAGAAGATAAAAATATTAGAAAGAAATCTAATACAGAAATAAATCTAAATTGATAACAATAAGAAATAACAAATGATAAGATAACTCGATCTAATAGAAGAAAAATAACAAATAGAAGATAACTCAAATAATATTAAATAAGTAAATGAAAACTACTAATTACGAAAGAATAAAGGAATAATATCGAATATTCATACCTTTCAAGCAAGAAATATGAACTCAACTCTGATAATGTAGAATCTGTAAACATAAATGTAGTAATAAGAAAACAAGTTATTATGGATATAATAACTTAATACATTGTTACTGAAAAAAATTAGGGGGAAAAATGACTCTTACCACTATAATATCTCTACTCCTCTGTGGGATGCTCAGGATCCTGTGTCTCCTGAGACTCAAAACGATGGGCGGGAGCGGGAGCGGCTGACATCTGTGTATCGGGAGCGTCAATACGAGGGGCGGGAATGGCTGGCATCTGTGTCATCGGCGATAAGGTAGCTGCAAAAGCTTGCATATGACGTAATATATTATCAGTATTTGCTTGGCGAGCCCGCAAATCTCTCAACTCAGCATCCCTCGCAGCGTCCCTCTGAGCCCACTCTGCATTCCTCTGAGCCCACTCTGCGCTTGTCTTAGCCCATTCTGCGTCCCTCCCGGCACACGTCGACTCTATCGACGTGAGTCGAGTCCGCAGGGCTTCATTTTCCTCCCGCAACTGTCGAACCTCACTAGAGGTAGAGGAGGAGGATGGTGGACGACCCCTAACCCCTGGAGCTCTCATCTGATCATATGTAACCTTTGCCTGAGAGCCCAGGCCGTAGCAGGCGGTCTTCCTCTTCCCACCGACGACATCAAAGTAAATCCGATTCACATCGTCGGTGGAAAGAGGCTGTGCATCGTCCCCCTCTGCAGCAGGCTGAGACGCCTGTGCCTCAGAAACTCTAGTGGTCATTGCTTCCTGTGGAACTAAATTAACATGCAAGTTTTCATCGCTTGAATCCGTTGATACATTGACCTCCTCACTGCTAGATATTTCACCATCATCAATTTCCTCGTCAGAGACATTCTCATCTATAAGTAATTGAGATATTGATTGTATTTCTGAATCAACTGAGTTGATTATAACTTCTTCATTTTGATAAGCATCGGAGTTTTGGATAGTAATTGTATTTGGCATTTCAATTGTTGACCTAGGCTTCGTTTGACATACAGCAAGCCATTCACTAGGGCGTCTTCTCTTAGTTGGGTACTCCAAATAAAATACTTGACCAGCTTGTACCGCAAAAATGAAAGGTTCGAACTTGTTGAATCTTTTGCTTGAATTAACCTCGACTAAATTGTATAACCGATGTTTCCTTGTGCCCGTCCTTGGTGTTGGATCATACCAAGAACACCTGAATAGTACACATCTTTTAAAAGGCAACGCTGGGTATTCAACTTCGATAATTTCCTCTAGCTTGCCATAATAGTCAAATTCATTATCATTATTGTTTGTTGATCCTTTGACACTGATGCCAGAATTATACGTTACCATCCCTGAATCACGTTGGCTCACATGAAATCTGTAGCCATTCACGTAATAACCCGAGTAGACTGTCACAGTACGAAGAGGTCCAAATGCGAGATTTTTAATTCTGTCGTCTTCTACATTTGAAATTCTGTCATCGTTGACCTATAATAGTGGTGGGTGATCAAATTAGATTAACAAGTAATCAAGAATTGTTAAAAAAAGTATATTAACTCACTTACATATATTTGAAACCAAAAAGCAAATTCTTCTTCTATCTTTTGATCTACCTCATTTGCACATATCGATGGATTTTGAATGTACAACTGTTCTTGGTATAACCTGACATATAAGTTCATTTGATATCGTACTAGAAATTTGATTATATCATTTGATATTAATTTCATTACAACAAGAGATAATACCTTAGGTATGGTTTGACATCTTCACAGTTTAAGAGGATATATGTCCTGGCGGCATGATATTCTCTGTCATTTAACCGTCTAGATAGAGTTGAACCCATTGCTCTTCCAGGATACTTGAAGATAGAAAGAATGTCTGGGTCAACTGATGGAATGTCATCTTGATTGCGTGGACACTTTCGATGTCTGGTTTTCACATTTTCAGCAAAGTAATAGGAGCAAAATGAACTTGCTTCTTCAACCAGATATGCATTACATATTGATCCCTCAACTCTTGCTTTGTTACGCACATTATTCTTTAATTTTCTAAGAAACCTTTCAAAGGGATACATCCATCTGTATTGTACAGGACCACCAACCTGTGCCTCGCTAGGTAAATGAATAGGCAAATGCTCCATTGAATCAAAAAAGCTTGGTGGAAATATTCGCTCAAGCTTACATAGTATTAAAGGAATCTCTGTCTGAAGGCGTAACATATCTGCTATCGTAACAACTCTGGAAGTCAGATTTTTGAAAAAAAGGCTTAATTCTGTAAGTGCTTGCCAAACATTATTTGGAAGTAATTCTTGGAAAGCTATTGGAATTAATCTTTGCATAAACACATGACAATCATGACTCTTCATTCCAACCATTTTAGATCTATTGGTATCCACACAACGAGACATATTAGAGGCATATCCATCTGGAAATTTGATGTTTTTCAACCAAGAACATAATGCTTGCTTACTTTCTTTGTCCAATGTATAACAAGCCTTGGGATATTTACCAGTAGTTTCATTCTGATGCAACTCAGGCCTGCTAACTAATTGTTTCAATTCTTCACGTGATTTTGTTGTATCTTTTGTTTTCCCATGCACATTTAAGACAGTATTAATGATGTTATCAAAGAAATTTTTCTCAATATGCATCACATCCAAATTATGACGAATGAGTAAATATTTCCAATATGGAAGCTCCCAAAAAATACTTCTTTTCCTCCAACCACATTTGTTGACTCTAACAATATACTTGTTGATATCATCTGATCCATCCTGATATACTGGTAGAAATCCATAACTATCAATTTCATTTAACACTTCTTCGCCTGACATATCGGTTGAAGCAATGCTCTGAAGATATATTATTTGCCATCTGCTCTAAGTGTACAGATTTGTAAAACCTCCCCCACGGGCTGGATCAGATGGTAAGGTGCCTAGCCGATTTGGTCGAGGTCACAGGTTCGAGGGTCGCCAGTTACGCACAGGGATAAGACCCTAGTCTGCTGGCATTAATTCCCTCGACTCCAGGCGCCTCACCACACCATTGATAACCGTGATTTGTCTCCCTCTGAAAATCTATGGGGCCGGGATCAGGGGCCGCTAAGGTGGCGGTTCCACCTTTTTTGGATAGATTTGTAAAACCAGCAAGGCAGGTAGTAGCTGTGTTTTGTAAAAATTTTGATGATGCAAGTTCCGTTGATGTATGAAGTCAACCAGTAAAAGCTGATGGAGTCAATCAGTTAAAGCTTTTTCTTCATGATATAAATTTCAAATATATACTGAAGGTGACAAATAGTGATACTCCTTTCTAGTTCCGTTGATGTATGAAGTTCACACACATGTATTTACAAGGCAAGATAGCTAGGAAAATTTCCTTGCATTGGAGGAACTATTTTGTTCTCCCTCTTAATTATCTACTTTAAAACAAGCTTTGCACATTAAAATTTCTTGTCATAATCGATTTTACCCACTTCTCTTTTTGCTGCAATAAAATTAACTCAAAAGTAAATCAACAAAAAACTGCACATAATGCAAGTGATCAAATTAAGTATGATCAATTAGCTAGCTAGCTAATTAATGTCCTTTGTCCCAAGCTTCTCGCTCCCATTCCTCCACTTCCTTGATAGCGGCAATTTTCTTCGACCTCAACTCTTCCAACTCTTCTGCGCCGTAGGGCGGAGGCAACGTGCATGGCTCAGCATCGCTAGTCCAGCTCACCATCGACTCCGTCAGGAACTCCCTCACCTTCCCTCCCTGGTCACAGGCCATCGATTCCAAACACAATTCAGTGGCCTTCTCCGGCAAACTCGGCTTGTAACGCAACAACTTGGCGTATTCAGTGAGTAGATGTAACATGTATTGGTATACATAATCGATGCTCACTTCCTCCAAAATGAAGCCACTTCCTTCCTTTCCTATCTGTTGTGCCTGAGATCTCCACCAGTTAATTAACAAGTAGTACTATATATATATGACTTAATTAATTATATATTACCTTGTCCTGGTTTTTGTTGCCCCAATCGACTGCAAATTTAATGGACCTGCATATGGTATTTTCATTGATAGGCCAAAAGTGTTGTCCGGGCATCAAGCTCCTCGTCATGAAGTCATAGAAGTGCGTCGTCACGAATAAGTTGGGCGAGTCGCAGGCCAAAGTGTATTTCTCACTCACTGACCAGGACCTTCCCTCTACGAAAATCTTGTACCTATAGGTGCATTGTTCAGCGAGGTTTGACTCCTTGAACCCATTCTTCATCTCTGACTCCCAATCCTATATAAAATAAATATTAATGATTATCACAATATATATATATATATATATATATATATATATATATTCTCGTAATTAAAAGAAGTTACGTTGCATGACAATTATATATATTAATTAATTAACCTGATCATGAACTCGCGCATTCCAATCGTGACCATGGCTAGGCCTACACTTCATGAGGTCTTCTCGATGGCGAGACACCCCTTGATTGCCCTTCCAATATGCATATGGTTTCCTGTTTTTCCACTTCACCCTATTGTTCGCGTCCTTCATTTCCTCACTCAATTCCCTCCACGGCTTTATATTGATCTCAGGCCTAAAACGATAAAATTAAATATTAATTTAACAGCTAGCTAGCTATAATTAATTAATTAAGGATTAATAATACTGAAATGAAATAGCAATTTATGAATTATTATATTTGTATATTACCAGCCCCAGAAGGACCAGTCGGGGAAGACGATGTCGACCGTGGTGTCATCCTTGCAGTAGCCGAAGAGAGGCGGGGGTGAGGGGGAGTTCTCGACGGTGGGCGGGTCCTCACAATTGAACATGAGGTCAAGGTCCGGGAGCCGACCGGGGAAGCGGTTGGCGAGCTGGACGAAGCCCCATAAAGTGAAGAGGTCGCGTGTCTGGAAAACGTGGTGGTACTGCTCCACGTACAGCCGGCCGCCGATGACTAGCAGGCGAAATGCGGCGTCCGGTTGGGCACGTTCCACCATGTTACGCGTGATCCCAGTCGATGCCCAGGGCTTTAGGTCTTCATGAATCCATCGAAAGTAAGACGGGCAAGAACGAGAGGAGGAGCTTCCAAAGGACGTGAAGGAGGGATCATAAGGAGAGGGAGAGGGAGATGGTGACCATGCTATCGTCGTCGTCGTCCTCCGGCAAAGGTTAGATAGTGGGGTGGTTTGATCAGGGCAGGTTATGTTGAAGGGTTTGGATTGGTTGGGCGGATGATGAGGGTGAGGGATTGAGTTCACCATGGATGAAGGCATCTGCGTGCATGAAGAATTTGGCAACAATGAAGGATCGATCACTAGTATACTTACAAATGATAAAGAGAGTTTGGTTGAGCTAGCGTGCTAGCTAACAACTCAATCAAATCTAAACAATGAATTAAGTTACTGGAAGATTCTAACGAGTACATTATATTCTCAGAACAATCTATATATAGGTTCATGCATGGTACTATGGCTGCATTGGGATTTAATTTGTATAAAGCTAGCTGTTCTTCAGTACTTTTTCATATATATAGAAAATGTGGCATTTAGATTCAACTTCGCATGCACGATGTCTGATTTTACAAAAGGAAACAATTTATGATATTTGATGAGCCCATGCACTTAAGTCACTCATGTGAGGTAGCTAGGTTCTCATGGGTTGAGCTAACGGTTAAGACGCGTGTGTTGTCATCTTGAAGTGCATGCCGGAGTCAAAATCTAGCAAAGTCAGTGTGTTCGCTCTCCTCATGCACTAGCCACAGCATCTGGGCTAGTAGCTCCTATAATTTATCTCCTCTGTTTTGGCCTGGAATAGGTTGGCAGGGGCGCTTAGGCGAACGAATCGCCTTTTACCATCTCATGTTAGGTAGCTAAGCTCTAAGTCTTCTCGGATCCTTTGAAAAGAGCGACAGAAATGACAATGGGGATTTAGGCAAACGGATGGAGGATAATAAACTGTCTAAAGGTAGATATTCTCGAATGGTGACAATCTCTAATGTATATAAAAGGCCTTACTAAGGCATTGAGGCTGAAACGATGACTTTTTAATGTTTGAGGATCTTACTGATCTCGAAAGTCCATAGGAGGCCTGACATCATAGATTCAATACTCAACTTTTGGATGCAGGAGATTTTTTTTTTTTTTTATTAAAATTTCACGAATGCCGAATGATGTGAAAATTTTAATATTTTAGAGTAATTTTCTTTTTTGTAATTTAAGATTTTGAAATCCTTTAGGATTTTTAAGATTTTGAGTCTATTAAGATTTTTTTCCTTTCTATTAAGATTTTTTTTTACTTTCTTTTGCATCTTAGGATTTTGAATCTAATAAAATCTTTGCTTTGTTGATGATAGGAAAGTTTTTGTATTAATAATATTTTTTGATAGCGCAGTTTATTTTCTTATTTCCTAGTATTCTTCTAAATCAACAAGTTCTATAATATTGTTTTCAACATTTGTAATCGAATCAATACAACCCGTAGAATAATCTCTATTCTGTCTGGCGTTAGTTGGTATCAAAATCTCAACAACCTTTTCAATGGTTTGTGATCGTGTCATAACAGGCAAATTCCAATTGAGGAAGCCCCATATCATGATCATAGCATCCGGGATATGAAGATTTAGGATTTATAAAGACAAGTCACAAAATTAACCCAGCATCTAGCAGCGCGAGATTTTGAAAATCATGAGATCTTTTATCATGATTCTAATTCCGCTTTCAAAAACTCATATCACAATCGTGCTTAGTTCGGGGATCACCGTGATCGAGAGGAGCATCATGTGGACTTCGGTTTTCAGGTTGATTTGCCCTAGCTTTCTGGTACAAAGTGGAGAAAACTTTTTATTATAAGGAAGTTTTTGATCATATGAAAGTAAAATCGGTTGCTATCAAATTCAGAGTCCAAGCATCAACGTGGTGGAAGTAGTTGCGGTGTTCACGTGGCAGACATGATAAAACCAAGATTACTGAGAGAAGATGAAAAAGAAGATAAAGAGTCACTTTCTTCTCTTCGAGTACACTCAAACCTTGTTTCAAAGACTTCAAGCATTAAGGCAGATTGAGGATTACACGAAAGAGTTTTACTAGTTGATTGAGGAAGATGTGGAAGATGAGACCGAGGTGATTAATGATCCAATTTATAATGATGAAAACCAATTCCTAGAATTTATGTTTGGAAATGTTGATAACCTTGGTGATCTAGATGCTGACTATCTAGGTGAGGATGCAAAGGAACATTTTTCTATATTGGCCGACAAGTTTGGCTTATCTCTTACTAACATTGATTTGATTAAATCATCACCAGCACCCTCTCTTTCTTCTGAGCAAGATTAAGATGAAAAGGTTGAAGATGCTATTGATTATGAAGATATTGATGGAACAATATGATGGGCCAAGGTTGAAAGCCACCACAGAAGAAGACCTCTTGCTTCCAAGGAAAGAATACCTCTCTTCGAGTTCATTATTGGTCTCTTTGGATCGAAAGAACTCCGTATTTGATGAGGAAACTTATGATCAGGATGAAGAAATAGTACAAGATAACCCGTTAGTCGATGATAACATTGAAAATGGAATATCCACTTCATCAGCGATTCCTCCGGACAACAACTTGGTTTTTGCGCTTGGTATACATATGACAATGGGAATGATAATGGATTTTGATTGAGGAGTTTATGAGTTTAGTGATAACCTAGTGGAGGTTAGGTTATAAAATCAGGGGTATCATATCCATATTTTGATTCCGATTCTCATATACCAAGCATCATAAATGAGAATGAAATAGATTTCATTCCCATTCCTGCCTTCTAAACCCGCTTATCAAGCGCCCCCTACGATTGTCTACTCTTGTTGCCTTTGATGATATTGTGGACGAAGTGTCTGACATAGCTCATGAGAAACTTGATGACACATATCTTTATGCACAACCAATGAAGGATATTACCATAGAAATTGAGAAAAGTAAAGTAGTCGTCTTTATTAAACCAAAAAGTATTTACAAAAAGAGAAGAATACATATCCTTATATAGATGTGTTAAGACACCCTAAACTGAAAAGGAAAAAGACTAAAATATCCTAAAAACTATAAATAAATAATTAAAATATATATAATCTAACAATTATAATGAATATGTTGGTTGGGCGAACTCCATTACTTACATATCTTTAACCTTTTGTTTATGACTGGGAAAATAATATTATCTGGGGAAATTCTCCTGAAGCTATCCATGGCTGTTCAAGTAATTGTATAACATATGAACCCGAAGCACCGTTGGTGGAAAAAGAACTTAAATGTTTGAGTTATGTTCATAACAATTAGAAAGAGGAGATTCTAGATGATGGATTAGTTGATGTTACAATGCATGTCATATCGGAGGATAGTGTGGAGAAGAAGTCAATTGAAGACAAACATCTTCGGATGTTGATTTTACTTTCAGAAAGAATGCATGATCAAGACCTTTTGGTTAATAATGAGAAGAATATTATGACCCAGTCAGAAGTGAATCTGATCTAGTTCTGGCAAAAGGGAATGTTTAGGAGAGCTTTTGCTTATTTAAAATTAATTCTTACATACTTGAAATTAGTGAAAAATTAAAATATGGAGTGTTTGGAAATAGAAGCCAAAAGTTGATACAAGGTAAAATTTGAGTGTTTGATAAATAATTGCTTCTAAGCTTAATTTTTAGTTAAATGATAATAATTTCCTTAAAATATATAAATTATTTTTTTAATTATCTAAATATAATTTTGATACACCATGAATAATGTTTTATATATTTACTATTATATTTTGAATATTATATCAAAATTAATTTTTTATAATATATATGTTTAAAAAATATATAAAATTAATAAATATAAAAATATAAAAAAATGACAAAATTTATATAAATACATAAAAATATTTGAAAATATTCGACTGGTGTTTAGCCCGACACCAATTGACTGCCCCTTTGGCAGTCGACTGGTCTAGCCTTAAATGCTAGCCAACGGCTAGTTTTCGAGGTTACCAGTCGACTGCCCTAGGGCAGTCGACTGGTCAAAGGTTGAAAACCTTCTGTGAGTTTTGGCAGTCGACTGCCCTCTGGCCAGTCGACTGCCCAGCTTCTACAAGCACTCACACTCACTCCGAACACTCTCCTTCACATGTGCCTTCAGGTATACTCCCTTGGCTTGCCCCTTGAAGTCTTCTTCCTCCGGTTATCGTCCCTCGGATGCGCACACAAGCCTTCCCTTGGCTTGTCTCCATGTCACCCTTCACGTGTGCCCTTGAAGCCACTTCCCAGCTTGCCCTTGGAGTCCTCCTCCCTCGGTTCTCGTCCCTCGGATATGTTCTCCATGTGTGATTCTCCAAGTCTTGCAAACTCAATCACACATATCAAATACAACATAACACTCTAACCTTAAACATATTAGCACACACACATCAAAACCATGATCTTCCCGATCATTCTTAGGTCGATTGCTTCAACAATCTCCCCCTTTTTGATATGTGGCAATATGTTTAAGTTAGGGAGAAAATACCTTTCAACAACAGAAAATAACAATAGCAATTGAAAAACAATATATAGTAAAACAAAGAGGAACCTCCCCCTTAACTCATGTCTTCTCTCATTTTCAATTCTTATCATAAACCAAAAATTAAGTTGCAAACCTAACTTAACAATAAGCAACAGCAATTAAAAATACAAGACATAGCAAAATCTAAGAGGCAACCTCCCCCTTAACCTATGCCTGTTAGTGAGAGCCCTAGAGCCAATCATGTGATGATTATATAGACTCATTTGTATCATATTCCTGTGTATAAATAAAGGCATGTTTTATGGTTATTATACTTACGTGTATTTGTGCCGAATAGCTAAGCATAATAATGTCCTTGAGTAGAAGATTCTTATCTATATCAATCGATTAGTTGAATCGATAGTGAGATGATATAGAGAACACTACTCTAAATAATTCCTAGTCAAGTATTAACATTCAAGGACAATGTTAATACGTAGAGGCTAGCATGTAAGTCAACATGATGACTTGATCTCACAAGTCATGGATATAGAGATATCAAGTTGACACATGGGTATGCATTGGAGAATGTATACTGAATGACCCGCCATGAGAAAGTATCATGGATCGTTATATGAGTGTCATATACTTTCTCATGTGGCTATTAGTATGACTATTAGTCCTTGGACCTGAAGTCACCATGGATTCCTACATAAGGAGTTACGTACTTTGGCTTCGTCAAACGTCACCCGTAAATGGGTGGACTATAAAGGCGATTACTGGGTATGTAACAAATTATGGAGAGGGATGTGAGTGATGTAGATGGGATCTATCCCTCCTATATGACGGGAGCGATATCGTATTCTTGATAGAGTTAGACCACAAAGTGCATGGCCATGCCCAAGTGAGTCAATATGAGATATTGAGCTCATTTGATTAGTGTGAGTCTACTTGGAGTTCAAGATATAGATTGACTCGAGGATGACACGGTCTATGCCTCAATTGAGTCAATCTAGATATCAAGGATAGAGGGACATTATCATATATTGTGAGAGTCACAATTATTAGTCACAAGGTGATGTTGGATCTCAACATTCTTGTAACTTGGGTAGCAATGATGTGTTGCTAGATACCGCTCATTGCTTATGCTTCTAAGAGGTTAGAAGCATTGCCAACGTTACAAGAACCTATAGGGTCACACGCAAAGAACAAATAGATGGAGAAAATTGAAGTCAAGTTTGACTTGGCTAAATATGGAAAGTCCATAAAAGGCAAGTTTGACTTGACCTAAATCCAAATCAAGTTTGACTTGACTTGGTTCCACTTCAAGTTAGACTTGACATGGGAGAAGAAATGGAGTCAAGTTTGACTTGACTAAATATGGAAAGTCCATAAAAGGCAAGTTTGACTTGACCAAAACCACCTCACCTTGAATTGACCAAGTGATGACTTGACTTGGTTTTTGACTAAATGTGTATGCCACATCATTTCCAAGGTGGTAACCCCTCCCATTTGAATTTGAATTCAAATGGAGGAGGTTATGGCATGTGTGGCCGGCCACTTAATGGCCATTAATGGCCATTAAGTGGCCGGCCACCAAAGGTGATCAAAAAGGGATTTTTGGTTCCCTTTTGGTGAGTGGCTCTTCTTCTTCCTCTAGAGATTTTTTCTTCTTGCTATCCTTCTCCTCTTGTCGAAACCTAGAAGGTGCTAGCACACCTAAGGTTTTGATCCATCTATTTTGTTCGCGTGGATACATATAGAGGAGTGTCTGCCTTGATACTCTACGAGATCCGGCGGCTTTTGGACAAGCGGGAAAGCGAAGGGCTACGCATCAAGGGTAATGGTCTTATCATGTAGATCTAATGTAGATTTAGTAGCGAAACTCGTACTCGTAATTTATTTTATGTTCGCACGGATCCCGTGGCCGAACTTCTGGGGTTTCCGCAACGCAAAAAGCGGTTTTTGCGGCCCAGAATCTCTAACAATGCCTTCATCCATTTTCAATTTTTCATCATAATCCAAGATTAAGTCAAAATTTTAAGCTAAAAATCTAACTTAAACCACCAATTCTCCCCCTTTGACACCATCAAAATGATTGCCCACAGCAATGCTAACCCATGGCATCAAATGAGGGAACAACTTATTTTTGAAAAATTTCCAGAAACTGTCTTCAGCCGTATCAGTCGACTGCCCTGAAGGGCAGTCGACTGATACTCTGTCAGTCCCAAAAATGAGTTTCTGAGCCGAATTTCAGAAACCCTCCAGAAATTTTAGAAAATTCAAAAAATTATAAAAATTTGCAAGCATGTTTGATATTAGATACTCTATCAAGGAAAAATATCAGTTCATGAAAAATGTCAAACATGCTTGACTTTTGACTAAAGTTCAAAATTCTTGAAAACCACTAAGTTTGTATCACAATCTCAACTTAGTTTTGCAATCATATATCTTTTAAGCTTATGGCAAAACATATAAAATATAAAATGATTTTCAAATGTTTAAAATATTCAACCATGATCTTTGGGCAAAATGTCCATTAATTAAACACTTATTTTCCCCATGGTTGGTCTATTTTTCATAATTTGATACTTCTAATGACCCAACACTATGTCATAAGCAAAAGTGAATTATTTGTATCATCCTAATATCTCATATGTATGAATATAATCATAAAGCAAAGTGATATGAGATGTTTTCAAGGTAAGCCTTATTTTGCCCAATTCATCATGAATTTTTACTATGGGCTACAAACTCCCCCTCAATGTCTCAAGTCAACCAAATTCCACAAATTTGAAATTTTAATATCATGGTTGACTTATCCCAAATCCTCTAACCCTTGAGATTGGCTTTGGTACCCAATAATAATGTTTCCTAATTGGGTTAACCAAGTACTCCTTGGGGACCCATTTCTTACTTAGGGTCTTGGTCTTTGCTTGTCCTCTAGCAATTAGGCAATGATAGATTTTCCCATTGCTAGACTTCCCAAAACTTAATCCCTTTTTCTTAAAGCTTACTCTTTGGCTCCCAATGATCATATCTAATGTCTTTGAGCCAACTTCAAACTTCCTAAGTACTTTGGTAAGACTATTTACCTTTTCCCTTAAATCCTTATTTTCTTCTTCTAAACATGAGTCATTTGATATAGAAGAAGAAACATGCTCATTATTCTTAATTTCCATGGATGCTAATTTTTCCTTTAACATGCAATTCTCCCTTTTTAAGCACTTAATTTTTTTTTTAGCATCAACCAAATCATCACTACTACTAGAAATTATTTTTACAAGAGTAGAAGTGGGTAAGTTGTATACCTCACTTACCGAGAAGTCCGATTCCGAAGTGGAGCCTCCCCCTTCACTTGAGCTCCCTTCATCTTCACTTAAGCTCTTCTCCTCTTCAAATTCGGATGTCATGGAGGCAATGTCATCAATTCCCATTAGTGCAAAATGGGATACATGATGTTCCTCCTCCTCCGATGAGGATGAATCATCCCATGTAGCTTTCAAGTTTTGCACCTTCTTCTCCTTCTCTTTTGATTTCTTCTTTCCTTCTTTCTTCTTTCCTTCCTTCTTTTTCAAGAGAGGACACTCATCTCTTATGTGTCCTTCTCCTTGGCAATTGTAGGAAATAATCTTTCTTGATTTATTTTTTCTCCTTATTTCTTTCCTACCATAAGACTTGTTAGTAAAAAATTGTTTAAATGCTTTTCTTACCTTTCTTACCATGTAGGCTTCCGCATCACTACCCATGGAAGCACTAGATTCCTCCGAATCGGATGATAAGACCTCCTTCTTCTTGCATTTTCCCTTGTTTGCCACAAGGGCTATACTCTTTGGCTTGTAGTATACCTCTTCGATTGTTCCTCCAACTCGAGTCTCATGAAGCTCCATGGTTGAGAAAATTTTTCTAGAGATGATTTCTCTAGATCCTTGGAAATGTAGTATGAGTCCACCATTAAGCTCCAAGTTGATGTTCTTGGGAAGACACTGATGGCTTTCATCAAAATGTCTCAGTTGGATAACTGCTCCCCTACACTTGTTAGCCCATTAAGTATTTCCTTAAATCTAGCATGTAAGCTTGTTACCTTCTCCCCTTTATCAAGCTTGATATTATTGAGTTGGGACCGAAGAAGATCTCTTTTTGCCATTTTCGCCTCTGAGGTGCCTTCATGAAGTTCCACTAGCTTTTCCCATAAATCCTTGGCACTTGAGTAGTTTCCAATCCTTGTCACTTCTTGTTGAGGAAGCACACTAAGTAGATGATGCAAAGCTTTTGAATTTGCTAAGTGATCATCTTTTTGCTTCTTGCTCCACCTTACCTTATCAAGAAGCTTGTTTTCTTGATCCCTAGGCACCTCAAAACCGTTTTTCCATGATTAGCATAATATTAAAGTCGGTATTGAAAAATACCTTCATTCTCTTCTTCCACCATGAAAACTCTCCTTCGAATTTTGGCGGTTGAATGTGCAAGCCGACCATTTCAATGATTTGCTCTTATCGGCGGTTAGTCCGTTGAAGGCATCCTTGCGCTCTGATACCACTTGTTAGGATCGATGGCTCGGCTAGAGAGGGGGTGAATAACACTTTTCGGTTTTTCTCTACAAGATGGTTAGCATAATACAAAATATAATGAAAAACAAGAGATTCAATGCTAACAAGAAGATTTTACTTGGTATCCACCCCAAAGGATGACTAATCCAAAGATCCGCACGAGTACACTACCTCCACTATGAAAAGTCCCCTTCAAGGTAGAGAAAACCTTTACAAAGTTGCTTTCTTCCTCTTTACAAGATCAAGGTGAAAGCTAGAGGAAGAGTAGATCAATTGGGGCACTAGCAGCACTTTGGTACAGTAGAAAACCGTATCTTCCTCGTGCCCAAAAGTCCCCTTTAAATAAGAGTAAAGAACAACTCCACAAGTTGTTCAGCCCGACACCAGTCGTGTAACGCCCGAAAATTCTCGAAACTAATTTTAGAAATATCTTAGAATTTATTCCAAATTTATGGATATTTTTATAGAATTTTTCCGTAAACGAAAGTGGCAAAAAGAGTTATAAACAGAAAATCGCATAAGTGGAAATCGAATCCTTCACCTACACTGTGAGAGGAGAATGGGCGGACCAGCTGGGCTGGTTCATTTTTGTTGAAATAGATTAAGCGAAACAATAGATAAGATATAATTAGGTAAATTCGCCCCCCCATAAGTATAAAAGAGGGAGTTACGAGTTTTAGGTTAATTTTCTCCCAACCTAGCGGCGCCGACGGCCTCCCTCACGCACGCGACCTCCCCTCTTCCTCCTCCCTTGGGCGAAACCACACCAAGCCTAGGGCTTTCCTCCGGTGGCCGGCCAAGGCTCTCCTCCGAGAGATTTTCCTATATTCGGACTCCCCGCGACGAGAGGAACGCGTGAGCGCGAAGAAATCTCCGAGACTCCGAGTTTCTCCGGAACCTCCGACGCCGTTCTTGGTTGTAAGTCCAAGATATCGAGGTAAGTACTGCTCACCTGCAGTAAGAGGCGGTTTTCCGCAAGAATTTTCCCTTAAAAGTTTTAAAAGAGATATTTACTTTTAGTTTAAGATTTTGCATGTGATCTTAGTTCATTATATGCTCATATATATTTGATAGAGTATCCTATGTGAGTTTAGGGTCTAAGAAATCTATAAGAAAAGAAAAGAAAGAAAAAGAAAAAGAAAAAAGAAGGCCAAGGCCTTACGAAATCCCCAAAAGTCAAGACTTAGGGATTTGGGCACACAAGGTGTTCGATAAAATGCCAAGGCATTTAAAGATAAGAAAGAAAAGAGAGAAAAGCTATTTTATTTTCTAAGGCCAGTACCCGGCGTCCAAGGGCGTCGTTAAAGAAATCCAGGTGTCCAATTCCAAGGTCTTGGCCCTGGTAGACCAAGGTCTGCTCTATTAGGATTGGCGGCTCGCTACCCCAACCTTTTAGGGAACGCGCATAAGATGGTACTTACGTCTTAAGTGGATCCAAGTGAGTTATTATTTTCAAGTATATGCTTTAGCAAAGTTTTCTAAAATTTAAGGAAGTTTTCTAAAAGTTAAAGAAAGGTTTAAAGTTAAAGAATTGCTAAAGTTTCAAGTTAAGCCAAGTAAAAGTGAGTTAAGATTTATTAATGCTTGAGTATGCATGTTTTGAGTTATACATGTTTTAGTGTTTCTTTTAAGCATATAAGTATCTCGTGTGATTTCACATTGTTTAAAAAGCATGCTTGCACATTTCGAGATCTTGTGAGCTAGATAGTACTTGCTAAGCTTTATGCTTATTAGTTGCATTTCCTCTTGCTGCAGATAAAGGTAAAGGCAAGCAATTCTGAAGGAAGGCGACGAGGCGGTGCTGGGTGACGTGTGTGTGGTGGCTGACCTTGGAGAGGTCCTTGGGATGAGACAGTTTAGCTTATTTGAAATGCAATGTTTAAGGTTTCCAAATTCCAAGTTATTGTGTTATGGAGTTTATTAAACATTTATGTTTCGGATAGTTTACATGCTCAATTTGTAGAAGGAAGATTCCATGTCATTTCAATTAGTATGCATACTTTTGTGAATGCACTAGATGAGCAAGGGCATGAGTAGTTTAGCATGTTGATACATTGAATTTTAGACTTATTCTTGAGCTTATTATTCCCTTTTGGACTAAGTCCTAATTGTGCTTAAAACGCTTGTAAATTCGGTAGAAAAGTAAGATTTACATTCTATGAAGTTCTAGAAATATTATAGAATCTGATAAGTGGAGTTTGGATAGATATTTTGCATGTCTTAAAACTACGAGTAACAAAATTCCATGTCATTCTATTTAGTATATATGTCCTTATGATTGCATTCGATGAGTATGAGCGTGAGTAGTTTTGAATATCGATACTTTGATAGAGTTATTCGATGCATGTGCCAAGATGTTGTTAGCCTCCTTTTGAATTTAGTTTTATTGCTTTAAATATGCTTAGAAAAGTTGCATCCATATTCCATAAATGCTTTAGTAATGTTATAGAACCTTGGGTGATGAGTTTAAATGGCTAGAATTGCTTGTAATGAATATTTTCCTTACGAATTTTAGAGAAAGGAAGTGTGTCATTGTATCATGCATGACTATTAAAGTTAGACCATTATTCCTAGATAGATTTAAATACAAGTTTAAGAAAGTTCCGCATTTTTAGTCGTGCATTAGAGTCAACAAGTAGACAAGTAACGGTCCGTCTAAGGTAGAGAAGGCGGGTCGCTACAGTTGGTATCAGAGCAGTTCCCATTCTCCAGCATCACACACACATCAGCATCAACCTTGCCGTCTTCAAGTATGAAAGTTTTAAGTTTCAGTTTTTTCTATTGCTCCTTTATTTAATTGCAGTATAGAGAAATGTTTAAGTACTTACTCATATGTGCATAGAACAAGGAAGCATGTTTAATACCTTAGTATCACGGAATCATGTTTAATCCCTAGAATGGATATTAGGTTAATAAGTAAGAAGACCAGTTTATACCTAGAGATGTAGTAGTGATTTCTTGTTCCCTTATGCATTATTAGATGGCAAGAAGAGGCCGAGCTCCTAATGCAAGGAACAAACTCCATTCAAGATAACAATGAGCCTGGCACAGAACAGCCAAACCTGATGGCAGTCATTGCTCAAATGCAAGCTCAGATTTCAGAGCAACAGAAGACCATCGCCACACTGATGGCAAATCAGCACCCAGTGCCCCCTACACCACCCACAGCAGGAGTGGGAACTCCAGTGGTGGCTGAAGTTCCACCAGTCACATAGGAGACCCCTGCCGTGAACCGAAGACAAGAAGCATACCTCGTCCAGTGGCAGAGGCTGAAACCTGAAAGCTTCTCAGGCACGACTGAGCCCTGGGATGCCCAGGCTTGGTTCAAGACTTTAGAGAGCACAATGGAGCTTCTTGACTGGCCAAAGTCGAGAAGGTCAAATGTGCCTCCTTCTGCCTAACTGGAGATGCTCGTATGTGGTGGGAGCGGGTCAAGAGTAAGAGAAAGTCAACCAGATGAGCTGGACTGATTTCGAGCAGAGTTCTATGAGGAGTTCTTCCACATGCGGGTTACCAACAAGCACTATGAGGACTTCATGGAGTTCAGACAAGGTAACCTACCAGTGGGAGAAGCAATCGCGAAATTCAACAGACTAGCTCGCCTCTGCCCAGAGCTAGTCAGCACAGAGAGGAGCGAGTCAGACTGATGCTCCGCATGCTGAACCCTGAGATAGCACTCAACGTGAACAGCGGGACCACCGACCCCAACCAGCGAGGAGTTGGTCAGTAGTGCTCTAATCTCAGAGCACTACTGAACAGCATCAAGGCACAACAAACACAGCAGAAGCCAGTCCTGATTGAGAACAAGACAATAGGAGGCCAGAAGCCTCACCAAATAATCAGAACTGGAAGGACAAGAATCACAAAAGGAAGCAGTGGCCTGGCAGCCAAAAAGGAAACCCAGAGAACAAGCAAGCTAGGTATCCACCTTGTCCTAAGTGTGGGAGGACCCATCCAGGAGCATGCCTTTTGGGTGTAACTGGATGCTACTCATGTGGACAAGAGGGACACAGATCCAAAGACTGCCCAAACAAGTTTAAGGTACTTTCTCAGCAGTCCGTACAGTATGGAGGCAAGCCTCAGTTACATTACATGCCTACTATACTGGAGGGACCTCAGATCAGTCAGGGAGGGTTGGAAGCAGCACCAGTTCCAACCAATGCCAGAGTCTTTTCCCTCACGAAGGAAGAAGCTGCCAGCGCCTCCACGGTCGTAACAGGTTAAATAGTTATTTTTCAGCATTTAGCTACTACACTGTTTGACACTGGGGCGACCCATTCTTTCGTATCAGTACCTTTTGCTAGTAAGTTATAGGTGCCTGCAGAGAGTTGGGAGTCCAGATTCCTGACAACTCTCCCTTCAGGGGAAATCATGGAATCCACCCAGCGGCTCCGGGCTGTGTCAATCAAGATTTCAGACCGAGAGCTATATGTCGATCTAATAGTCCTTGCGATGCAAGACTTCGACGTCATACTGGGCATGGATTTCCTCAGTAACTACAGCGCTTCAGTGGACTGTCGCCGGAGGAAGGTGGTTTTCAGTCCAGAAAGAGGACCACCGTTCGAATTTCAAGGAGCCCCAAGGAGGAAGACTCAGAAATTCCTCTCAGCCTTGGCAGCCCACCAGATGCTAGAACAAGGGTGTGCTGGTTTTCTTACACGCATAGTGGACATAGAAGCAAAGGAAGAGCGCAAGCAGGAGGATGTACGGGTAGTCTGTGAGTATCCAGAAGTATTCCCAGAAGAGCTACCTGGACTACCTCCCAACAGAGAAGTGGAATTCGAGATCGAGCTAGTACCAGGTACCGGTCCGGTCTCGAAGGCCCCCTATCGTATGTCTCCAGCAGAGTTGAAGGAATTACAAGAGCAACTCCAGGAGCTACTAGACAAGGGCTTCATTCGCCCGAGTCATTCACCCTG
The DNA here is from genome assembly GCA_024364735.1 of Boesenbergia rotunda. NCBI lineage: Eukaryota > Viridiplantae > Streptophyta > Magnoliopsida > Zingiberales > Zingiberaceae > Boesenbergia > Boesenbergia rotunda. The sequence continues at coordinate 10,069 of JAGFNQ010007579.1, read as the reverse complement.
GGGAGCCCCTGTACTTTTCGTCAAGAAGAAGGATGGGTCTATGCGTCTGTGCATAGACTACAGAGCTCTGAACAAGGTAACCATCAAGAACAAGTACCCCATTCCTAGAATAGATGATTTATTTGATCAACTCAAAGGGGCTACAGTGTTCTCGAAGATAGATCTGCGTTCTGGGTATCATCAGCTAAAGGTTAAAGAAAGTGACATCCCCAGGACGGCCTTCAGGACAAGATACGGCCACTACGAATTTGTAGTGATGCCTTTTGGAGTAACCAATGCTCCAACAGTCTTCATGGAGCTGATGAACCACATCTTCAGGGAATATCTCGATAAATTCGTCATTGTATTTATTGATGATATTCTCATATACTCACAGACTCCAGAGGACCATACTACACACTTGAGGATAGTGCTGCAGATCCTTCAGCAGGAGAAGCTCTATGCAAAATTCTCAAAGTGTGAGTTTTGGCTAGATCACGTGACCTTCCTAGGTCACATTGTATCCAAAGAAGGCATTCAAGTTGATCCAGCCAAGATAGAAGCAGTCAGCAACTGGTGTAGACCCAAGAATGCCAGTGAAATCAAAAGCTTCTTAGGCCTGGCAGGATATTACAGAAAATTTGTGGAGGACTTTTCCAGAATAGCCTCTCCTCTCACAGTCCTGACCAGAAAGAATCAGAAGTTTGAGTGGTCAGATAAATGGGAGCACAGCTTCCTAGAACTGAAGAAAAGATTGACTAGTGCTCCCATCCTGACTGTTCCAGAGAGTGACAAGGCCTTTGACATCTACAGTGATGCATCCAAGATGGGCCTTGGAGCTGTCCTCATGCAAGACGGTAAAGTAATAGCATATGCCTCCAGACAGCTCAAGGACTATGAGAAGAATTACCCTACTCATGACCTTGAGCTAGCAGCTGTGGTTTTTGCACTGAAGCTCTGGAGACACTACCTATATGGAGTGCAGTGCAGAGTCTTCACAGACCATCAGAGTTTGAAGTACTTCTTCACTCAGAAGGATCTGAATATGAGGCAGCGCAGGTGGCTAGAGTTGGTCAAAGATTATGACTGTGAAATCCTCTACCACCCAGGTAAAGCTAATAAAGTGGCAGATGCACTGAGCAGAAAATCCTGTGCCGCACTGATGTCCCTATCATCACTGTCTCTACCACTTCAGAAAGAAATAAAGGATTTTGGAGTCGAGGTAATAATTGGGCAACTTTCTGCATTGACTCTAGAGTCAACCCTGATTGTGGATATATAAAGAAAGCAAAGTCAAGACCCAGAGATCCAGAAGATCAAGCAGGAGATACAAGAGGTAGAAAATTCAGAGTTTCGAATATCAGATAGTGGCATCCTCTACCTTGGAGACCGCCTTTGCGTCCCCAATGATGAGGAACTAAGAAAGAATATTTTAGAAGAAGCCCACAGTACCCTGTACTCTATGCATCCTGGTTCTACCAAGATGTACCAAGATTTAAAGCAAAGGTTCTGGTGGTCTGGACTCAAGCGAGACGTGGCCAGATATATCAATACCTGCTTGACCTGCCAGAGAGTCAAAGCAGAGCACCAGAGACCAAGTGGAGTTCTGCAGCCTATTCAGATTCCAGAATGGAAATGGGAAGATATTTCCATGGATTTCATAGTGGAACTACCCAGAACAACGAATGGATATGATGCAATCTGGGTAATAGTAGACAGATTGACTAAGTCTGCCCACTTCCTAGCCATCAGGATCTCCTATTCCATGGAACAACTAGCTCAGTTATACCTCAAGGAGATCGTCAGACTACATGGAGTCCCTAAGACTATCATTTCAGATAGGGACGGTAGGTTCACTTCGCACTTCTGGGAGTGCGTACAGATAGCTCTAGGCACCAAACTGAAGTTCAGCACAGCTTTCCATCCTCAGACAGATGGTCAGACAGAGAGAGTTAATCAAGTACTAGAAGATATGCTCAGAGCTTGTGCTTTAGATTTCAAGGGCAGTTGGTGCAGATATTTGTGCTTAGCGGAATTTACTTACAACAATAGTTATCAGGCCACTATCGGCATGGCACCCTATGAAGCTTTATATGGACGGAGGTGTAGATCTCCTATCTGCTGGTACGAGGGTGGTGAGAGGCAAGAGTTAGGCTTACGGACAGATCTTATAGATGATACCACCGTAGCCATACAGCAGATCCGCCAGAGAATAGAAACAGCTCAAAGCCGCCAGAAGAGCTATGCTGATACACGGCGCAGACCATTAGAATTTGAAGTTGGGGATACAGTGTTCCTCAAAGTGGCTCCCACGAAGGGAGTAATGCGTTTTGGGAAGAAGGGCAAGCTAAGTCCCAGATATGTAGGACCATACCTCATCACTAGAAGAGTTGGCGAAGTAGCTTATGAGTTGGAGCTACCTCAGGAGATGTCAGCTATCCACAACGTATTTCATGTTTCTATGCTGAAGAAGCATATCCCAGATGCCATCCAGGTGATAGAGCCACAGACGGTACAAGTTCGCGAAGATCTCAGTTATGATAGTCGGCCTATTCAGATAATAGACCGAGCAGTTAAGAAATTGCGAAACAAGGAGGTACCATTAGTAAAAGTCATATGGCAAAATCACAGAGTAGAAGAAGCAACATGGGAACCAGAGGACAGCATGAGGCAGAAATACCCAGAGTTGTTTTAAGTTCGAGGACGAACTTTTTATAAGGTATGGGGGATTGTAACGCCCGAAAATTCTCGAAAGTAATTTTAGAAATATCTTAGAATTTATTCCAAATTTATGGATATTTTTATAGAATTTTTCCGTAAACGAAAGTGGCAAAAAGGGTTATAAACAAAAAATCGTATAAGTGGGAATCGAACCCTTCACCTACACTGTGAGAGGAGAATGGGCGGACCAGCTAGGCTAGTTCGTTTTTGTTGAAATAGATTAAGCGAAACAATAGATAAGATATAATTAGGTAAATTCGCCCCCCATAAGTATAAAAGAGGGAGTTACAAGTTTTAGGTTAATTTTCTCCCAACCTAGCGGCGCCGACGGCCTCCCTCACGCACGCGACCTCCCCTCTTCCTCCTCCCTTGGGCGAAACCACACCAAGCCTAGGGCTTTCCTCCGGTGGCCGGCCAAGGCTCTCCTCCGAGAGATTTTCCTATATTCGGACTCCCCGCGATGAGAGGAACGCGTGAGCGCGAAGAAATCTCCGAGACTCCGAGTTTCTCCGGAACCTCCGACGCCGTTCTTGGTTGTAAGTCCAAGATATCGAAGCAAGTACTGCTCACCTGCAGTAAGAGGCGGTTTTCCGCAAGAATTTTCCCTTAAAAATTTTAAAAGAGATATTTACTTTTAGTTTAAGATTTTGCATATGATCTTAGTTCATTATATGCTCATATATATTTGATAGAGTATCCTATGTGAGTTTAGGGTCTAAGAAATCTATAAGAAAAGAAAAGAAAGATAAAGAAAAAGAAAAGAGAAGGCCAAGGCCTTACGAAATCCTCAAAAGTCAAGACTTAGGGATTTGGGCACACAAGGTGTTCGATAAAATGCCAAGGCATTTAAAGATAAGAAAGAAAAGAGAGAAAAGCTATTTCATTTTCTAAGGCTAGTACCCGGCGTCCAAGGGCGTCGTTAAAGAAATCCAGGTGTCCAATTCCAAGGTCTTGGCCCTGGTAGACCAAGGTCTGCTCTATTAGGATTGGCGGCTCGCTACCCCAACCTTTTAGGGAACGCGCATGAGATAGTACTTACGTCTTAAGTGGATCCAAGTGAGTTATTATTTTCAAGTATATGCTTTAGCAAAGTTTTCTAAAATTTAAGGAAGTTTTCTAAAAGTTAAAGAAAGGTTTAAAGTTAAAGAATTACTAAAGTTTCAAGTTAAGCCAAGTAAAAGTGAGTTAAGATTTATTAATGCTTGAGTATGCATGTTTTGAGTTATACATATTTTAGTGTTTCTTTTAAGCATATAAGTATCTCGTGTGATTTCACATTGTTTAAAAAGCATGCTTGCACATTTCGAGATTTTGTGAGCTAGATAGTACTTGCTAAGCTTTATGCTTATTAGTTGCATTTCCTCTTGCTGCAGATAAAGGTAAAGGCAAGCAATTCTGAAGGAAGGCGACGAGGCGGTGCTGGGTGACGTGTGTGTGGTGGCTGACCTTGGAGAGGTCCTTGGGACGAGACAGTTTAGCTTATTTGAAATGCAATGTTTAAGGTTTCCAAATTCTAAGTTATTGTGTTATGGAGTTTATTAAACATTTATGTTTCGGATAGGTTTACATGCTCAATTTTGTAGAAGGAAGATTCCATGTCATTTCAATTAGTATGCATACTTTTGTGAATGCACTAGATGAGCAAGGGCATGAGTAGTTTAGCATGTTGATACATTGAGTTTTAGACTTATTCTTGAGCTTATTATTCCCTTTTGGACTAAGTCCTAATTGTGCTTAAAACGCTTGTAAATTCGGTAGAAAAGTAAGGTTTACATTCTATGTAGTTCTAGAAATATTATAGAATCTGACAAGTGGAGTTTGGATAGATATTTTGCATGTCTTAAAACTACGAGTAACAAAATTTCATGTCATTCTATTTAGTATATATGTCCTTATGATTGCATTGGATGAGTATGAGCGTGAGTAGTTTTGAATATCGATACTTTGATAGAGTTATTCGATGCATGTGCCAAAATGTTGTTAGCCTCCTTTTGAATTTAGTTTTATTGCTTTAAATATGCTTAGAAAAGTTGCATCCATATTCCATGAATGCTTTAGTAATGTTATAGAACCTTGGGTGATGAGTTTAAATGGCTAGAATTGCTTATAATGAATATTTTCCTTACGAATTTTAGAGAAAGGAAGTGTGCCATTGTATCATGCATGACTATTAAAGTTAGACCATTATTCTTAGATAGATTTAAATACAAGTTTAAGAAAGTTCCGCATTTTTAGTCGTGCATTAGAGTCAACAAGTAGACAAGTAACGGTCCGTCTATGGTAGAGAAGGCGGGTCGTTACAAGTCGACTGCCCCTTTGGCAGTCGACTGGTCTAGCCTTAAATGCTAGCCAACGGCTAGTTTTCGAGGTTACCAGTCGACTGCCCCTAGGGCAGTCGACTGGTCAAAGGTTGAAAACCTTCTGTGAGTTTTGGCAGTCGACTGCCCAGCTTCTACAAGCACTCACACTCACTCCGAACACTCTCCTTCACGTGTGCCTTCGGGTATACTCCCTTGGCTTGCCCCTTGAAGTCTTCTTCCTCCAGCTATCATCCCTCGGATGCGCACACAAGCTTTCCCTTAGCTTGCCTCCATGTCACCCTTCACGTGTGCCCTTGAAGTCCACTTCCCGGCTTGCCTTTGGAGTCTTCCTACCTCGGCTCTCGTCCCTCGGATATGTTCTCCATGTGTGATTCTCCAAGTCCTGCAAACTCAATCACACATATCAAATACAACACAACACCCTAACCTTAAACATATTGGCACACACACATCATAACCATGATCTTCCCGATCATTCTTGTGCTGATTGCCTCAACAGTATGCATTTGAGGAACGAGAGCCAAAGTCGAAGAAGGCTTGAAGGCAACAAGTCGAAGCCGCAAAGGAAGAGTCAGCTGAGTTGTGAGGGTCCGAGTGTGAGAGAATTGTACTCGGGAAGGGAAACCCTAGGTTTTGGGGTTGGGCAGTTGACTTAGTCGACTGGTAGTTAGCACAGAAATATCAGTCGACTGATCTTTTGTGTAGTCGACTGGTGTCGGCTGGGAATTCGAACGTTGGGCTGAAACGTGTTGGTGCCGGAAGCACCATATCGAACCTTGTTTTGATATTGGCAAAGGATTTAAAGTTAAGTATTATTTGTGATCTAATAAAGCTACTCAAGTGTGCAGGAAAGTTCTAGTTAATCTAGGCAAGAAGTCCTGATCAAGGATTGGGCAAGAAGCCCTGGCAAAGGACTGGGCAAGAAGTTCTGGTCGAGGACTGGGCAAGAAGTCCTGATCGAGGACTGGGCAAGAAGTCCTAGCAAAGGGCTGGGCACCGAAGACCTGACCGGAAGTTGGGCAAGAAGCCCTGGCAAAGGGCTGGGCACCGAATACCTGACCGGAAGTTGGGCAAGAAGACCTGACCGGAAGTTGGGCACGAAGACCTGGTCAGGTGGATTGGGCAAAAGTCCAACCGGAGGAGCCGGTTGGCAAAAGGTAAACTCTCCTGAAAGGAGTAGGTGAGGACGCGTTCCCCGTCGAGGGAACAGTAAGCGTCGGTTCGACCTAGGGTTCTAGTTGGGAGACCCGAAGTCAGAACCAAGATAGTTTAGGCTGTAAATAAAGACTAATATGTTTTGCTTCTTTGTTTTTGGAACTAACCTTGGTTGCAGGGATCAAAGGACTGGTTTTCTGCAGTTAGGCGCCTCAATGGAGTGAGGCACCTTACTGGGGTTAGGCGCCTGGATGCATACGGGCGCCCGGATGCATACGGGCGCCCAAGTGCAAAGGTAAAACAAAAGCAAGCGAAGCAAACATCCACGAAGCCTCTGGGTTGAGTCAGCTCAGGCTGATCGAGCTGCGGATAAGAGATCATGCAGGGAAGACCACGTTTTAGGCGCCCCCATCGACACAGGCGCCCGTATGGGTGCTATAAAAGGGGGTTCACCCCCAAGGCTTCAACATCCATTGCTCTCAACGCTCCAGACACTTTTGCTCAAGCGCTGCGCTCCGACAAAGTTCGACTTCGAGATTTCAGCGCCGATGACGAGCTCCGAAATTCGATCCACCTCGGGCGTCGGTAAAACTTTAAATTACGAAAGTGTTGCTAATTCAATTTCCAATTCTATATCTGTACTATCAATCTATAAAAGTTTTCCCGAATATAGAATTGCCCAAAGTAAACGGTCAAGGACCGTGGGCCTTGGAGTAGGAGTCGACCGCGACTTCGAACCAAGTAAAACCGACTTGTGTTCGCATGTGTTCTGTTATTTTCCGTTGCGTATCTTCTATAGTATTCCGAAAATTTTATAACGATATTCACCCCCCCCCTCTATCGTTTTCTCCGATCCAACAAAATGTTCGGATTCGATTGGGACCAATCAACTGGTGTTGGCACCAGTCGACTAGTAACAGCTAGTTCAACCATGAGCTCTATTTAAGGGAGCTCGATTTGGCTGGCTAGAGTTGATGAAATTGGCTTTGGTTAAAGGCCAATTAGTAGTCTAAGTGCTTAGATGTGTGTTGTTGGTTGTGGCGAGGTTTCTCCACCCACAAGGAGCTACACGAGCTAGCCGGAGGCTTTCAGAGGAGTCATCTATCCAAGGATCGGGATTGTCCACCTTACGGATAGTCGTGGAGTAGGAGCTTTATCTCCGAACCACGTAAATAGTGTGTTAGCGATTGTTTTTATTTGTAGTTTGTATTTCCGCTTGCGCAGGATAACACTTGTAGGAAGAAATGATGCATTAGGGGCCACAGACATTCACCCCTTCTAGTCAGTCCATCGATCTCCAACAAGTGATATCAGAGTTGGGGTTGCTTGTCAACGGACTAACTGCTGGGAGCGCAAAAGGCTAGAGGAAATGACACTTGAAGAACACTTAGGGGACGACATCAACGTTCTACCTTCCTACAACCGTGAGAGTTTCAATTATTGGAGGTTGTAGATAAAGGCGTGGTTCAACATAGATTGGGATCTAATGATTGCACTCGTAGAACCATTTGAAGCCCCAAAAGATAAGCACGAGAAAAATCTCTGACCACGTTATTGGACTAAGGAGCAATAAATACAATCGAAGGCAAATGATAAGATAATTTCAATTTTACTTAATATTTTGCCTAACGGTGTGATTAGTCGTGTAGGTGAATATAAAAATGCGTATGAACTATGGAGCAAGATGTTAGTGCTTCATGAAAATCCTACATGAGTAGAAGAAGAAGAGCCCAAGAAGATGAGCTTAATGGCCTAAGAGGAAGAAAATGACTAATCAGATGAGGAGAGGAGCTCAATATCCAAGGAGGAGAAGAAAGAAGATGAAAAATAATTCACCCCCTCAAGTGAAGAGGCACAAGATCAGAGACCATCTTCAATGTCGAAGTAAGAAGAAGCATCCACCTCTGCAAAAGTTGAAGAACAAGTCAACCTAGCTTCCACCTCTGCCAAAGCAAAGTCAAAGGACCACATTATTTGCTTTGGGTGCAATGAAATGGATATTATAAGGACAAGTGTCCAAAGGGTAAGAAAAAGAAGGTAAACCCTAAACTCAATTCAATTAATCTGAAAACTTACATGAGTTGTAGGGATGGAGCTAAGATGGAGAAGAAGCACATTAGGTGTTTCACATGTGGTGATCTGGACATTACCACACTAAATGCTCACGGAAAGAAGAATTCAAGAAGTTGGAGCATTGAGGAAATGGGAGAAGAAAGAGAAAAGAAGGAGCTCACATTAAGGGGGAGATACAAGAGTAAGGGAGGTAATCCCTAACTTTAATTTGGATTTGAATTCAAATTTAAGTTCTTCCATGCATGCTAGGAATTATAATGTTAATTATTTTCCCATGAATAATTATAGTTTTAGATATCATGATAAAAATAGGGTTAATCATATAGATCAAAATCCTAGGAAATTATGTCATGATAAAACTAAGACATGATACAAATAGGGTTAATCATATAGATCAAAATCCTAGGAAATTATGTCATGATAAAACTAAGACCATTAGATCTAAGAACCAAGACATTAATCTCAAGAAGGGGAGACACATGCCTAGGAAGGTAGGTAGGTCTAGGAATGTCCAAGGTGGACATGTCGATTCTAGGTTTAAGAACCTAGAAAGGGGAAATCAAATTTTGATGGCAAAGCTTGATAAATTAGAAAAACCCCTAGATAGATTCACTATTGGATCTAAGGGTTTAGATATGGTGTTGGGTGGTAAAAGATCTAACAATGATAGATCGGGTCTAGGATACCGATCTAAGTTCTCCAATGCTATCGAGAAGTCATATGCAAGGGTGTCATATGACTATAGCAAGTGGAAGTCCAAGAATGGCAAGAGAATGTCATTTTAGGGAAAAAAGACCTTGACTGAGGACAAGATGCCCAAGATTAAAGGGAAGAAAATATTAACCAATTACAAGGTGTCCAAGGTTAAAAAGGTTAGGTTTGTAGGCCAAAAGTTACCAGAAGTACACCGGTGTGTCCTTGAAATTATAGATAAGTCACCTAGGGAGATGGCCAAGGCTAAGAGCTCATGAGAGAGCTCTAGGAGCCAAGTTGGGACCCATGGTCAATGGATCTTGGGAGGATTTCTCCCGAAAGTATAGATGAACTATGGAGTGTGCCAAAAGATTTGAAAACGAATTCGAATCTCAACTCTAGGGAATTGGCACATTGGAATTAAGGTTCATGCATAAAAATATGACATTAGGGTCGTATTGCATGAAAATTAATTTTTGATGTATAAATGTCATATAAATCAATGTCAGGGATGCATTATGTTTTGGCATGGGCAGATACATGAAGAGGAAGCTAAAACTAAGATTTTAGATCAAGATTCTATTGAATCATTTAGCTAGTTTTGGATTTTATATCAATCTTGGGATTGATGATAAATACATTTTTGAATGTATTTTTCCCAAGTAGACACAGGTACCACAAACCTCTCCATAATATTTGAGAATTTTTAGAGAATTATGAAATTATCAGTGTATTTCTGAAATTGAGTTCAGAATGCTAAATAAGCTGATATTAGAGTATTAGTTGACTGATACAGAGGGCAGTCGACGATAATTCTGTGAATTAGGTTTTTCAACTAGATCAATCGATTGATAAAGGAGGCGGTCGACTGATGTTACTGTGAGATTCCTTTTCGATAGGAATCAGTCGACTGATAACTGTCTAAGTCAACTGATACAAGCTAAAATTATTTTCAGCTAGGTCGAAAAGTGTCCTAATGATATTAAACTTGTGTATAATCTTATGGGATTATTATACAATGTTTGTAATTATTAGAGGGTAAAGAAACCAATAATTGGAAGATTGTTGGAGTTCTTTTTGATGTTTGGCAAAGGGGAAAAAGTGCTAGGTTTAAGTGGGAAACCAAA